>JACXGK010004765.1:0-16212 GCA_016801125.1 Novumbra hubbsi
ATTGTTGATGTTGATTCAATTGCCTCTGTTGTTCTTTCTTCAACTGTTGTAGTTTCAGCTATGCCAGATGTAGTTGCCTTTGCAGTTGTTGTGGGTGCTGTTGTAGAAGTGGTTAAAGTAGTAGGTTTGGAAGTTACGACAATTGGCCCGGTTGTTTCTTCACTTGTTGTTGTTGCCTGGGGTTTTTCAGTAGATGTTTCAACAATGGCAGTAGTGGAAGTGGTTGTTGGACCAGATGTAAGTACTTTTGGTGGCATTGTTGATGTTGATTCAATTGCCTCTGTTGTTTTTTCTCCAACTGTTGTAGTTTCAGCTATGCCAGATGTTGTTGCCTTTGCAGTTGTTGTGGGTGCTGTTGTAGAAGTGGTTAAAGTAGTAGGTTTGGAAGTTATGACAATTGGCCCTGTTGTTTCCTCACTTGTTGTTGTTGCCTGGGGTTTTTCAGTAGATGTTTCAACAATGGCAGTAGTGGAAGTGGTTGTTGGACCAGATGTAAGTACTTTCGGTGGCATTGTTGATGTTGATTCAATTGCCTCTGTTGTTCTTTCTTCAACTGTTGTAGTTTCAGCTATGCCAGATGTAGTTGCCTTTGCAGTTGTTGTGGGTGCTGGTGTAGAAGTGGTTAAAGTAGTAGGTTTTGAAGTTACGACAATTGGCCCTGTTGTTTCCTCACTTGTTGTTGTTGCCTGTGGTTTTTCAGTAGATGTTTCAACAATGGGAGTAGTGAAAGTGGTTGTTGGACCAGATGTAAGTACTTTTGGTGGCATTGTTGATGTTGATTCAATTGCCTCTGTTGTTCTTTCTTCAACTGTTGTAGTTTCAGCTTTGCCAGTTGTAGTTGCCTTCACAGTCGTTGTGGGTACGTTTGTTGTTGTTGTCCATGTAATCGGTTTTAAAGTTACAACTGTCTCTGTTATTTTTCCACCTGTGGTTTTGGGCTGAGATGTTGATATTATTGGTGGCAATGTCCCTGTGATATATGGCAGTGTTTTTGTAATTGGTGCAATGGAAGTCAGAAATGTTTTTGTTGTTACATGGTATGTAGTTGTTATAAAGCCAGTTGTGAATTGGGGTTGCTTTGTGGATGCGGATGGAATGGTCTCAGAGGTACTTATATTAACTGTTGACGTTTCAGCTGTTGTCAATGTTTCTTCCTGTGAAGTTGTCGATGGCACCAATGTTGTGGTAGTTACAGTGGTTGGTTGAGGCATTGTTATTGATGTAGCCGATGGCTCCAAAGTAGAAGTCAGGGTGCCAATAGGGACTTTAGTTGCTGCCTCGGTTGTTGAGAACATCCTTGTTGAACCAGATGTTTGTTCTGTTTGTGAAAATGCATCGTTAATAAGGGCTGTAAAAGGTAAACATTTAGACTCACTAAAGTTCTGCTCGAAACTATCTTTTCAGTTTGTATTCATCTGCATCTCCTTAGAAATTGTTGTTTAAATCCTTTTTTTTACTCTTTGTATGTTAAGTAGATAAATGTTTTCGACCCCACTGAAGTTCTTCCAGTTAGTATGCACTACTTACCAGGGGTTGAGAACTGGAAGACAGTTGTGGACTTTGGCGTCTTTGTAGTTGCACTGTGAGTTGTGGTTGGGACTTGAGTTGTTGTTTGTTGACATGAGTAGAAGCTCCTGTTGATGGTTCCATTTGCTGCGCATACAGCAACTATGCAGTGTCCAATCCCATCTGTTGTGTTGTAGATGGTTGCACCATACGGGTATTGTTTACCATTATATAAGCATGTGCAATCTGTAGGACAAATAAATATGGGATTTTTTTTATCATTGTCAATATGTTACCTTCATAAATATGGAAAGTCTTTTAGGCATTCTTACCATTTACATCATATCTGCAGCTTAGTCCAGTAACTGTGCAGGTGCTTTAAAAAAGAAAATGTATATTTAGATAATCAACCACTTCTCTCAAATAAATACATCATAAAATAATTTATACATACCATGTTTCACAATTTTGTGAGGAAACATTCTGTCCGATGGTGTAATGGTTTCCTTCATTGTCATAGCATCCACATTGTTCCATTGCCACACATGTCATTGTATTCTCATTGAAGTAAGGTTGCGCAGCAGGACAGCTGGGATAGCAACCTGTAAGTGCAACAGTGGTTAGGGGACAAACGTCCAAATCCTGATTCAATAACCGTAATCACTTTGTACTGCCTGAAGCATGTTATTTGTTGTCATTTTAGAGTTGCTTCCAGAAGTCAGCAGGCTAGCCTGGTAGTCAAGGGCTAGTTGAAGTCCAGAGCCGACAAGATGAAAAATACCCCGTTGACTATTGTGAAATGTGACATTTTCAGAATCAATGAAAAACACAAGGTCACATGTTTTTGTTATGTTTATGTTATGGGTGGCCTGTTTTACGCAATATTTGGATACCTCCACGTAAAAAAAAAATATATATACATATATATCAGAATCAGCTTTATTACCAAGTCGGTTTAACCATACAAGGAATTTGATTTGGTGCTATGGTGCATGAAAAGAAACACAGTGGTATTTATGTAGAAAAATTTAATTGACACAGTAAATATAAAATGTGCAAGAATTTACTTTATAGTACCATGAATATATATATTGGATATATATACAAAAAATATAAAATTAACATGTCAATTATTTGATTGTAACCTCTAAAATATCACTCATAATGCCCAAATGCCCACTGTATCTGTTCCTTAACGTACTTACAAAAAGTTACCAATAGATGGCAATCCTCCCTTATTTTTGTAAGGAAAATGTTTTCGCAAATATTTTGGCTAACATTTGTATCTTTTTTTCCACAAAGAAATAAACATCACATTTGGTCGTTTTACATCAGTATCTGACCGATTAATGCATAGAATAAAGGTTTTTCACCAATTTTTGGAGGGTTTTGCAAAAACTATTTATTTTAATCGCGATATTCCGGTGGAATACACGAATGAGCCATCATTCTTGGCGGTAGAATGTTCTCTTTCAGCTGGGTAAAAAAATTAAGCGTCAACTTTTTACTGTTTCGGAGTAGTCAATAAAAATGTGGCGTTAGTGTTGTTATATTCCTACCTTCTAAAGCTGGAATTAAACTAGAACAGTTTCCAGATGGGTAGCGGCAGGTCTTCATACACTGTGCTCCACATGCCTTGTAGTGCCACTCACATCCTCCAGGGGGGTTGTAGTAATCACAGAACTGTGCTATGGTGGGGAAACATTTTCATTATTGGAAGGAGCATAATAAAGCTTTTTCAAAGATCAACTGTCCCACATGTCTAAACGTGGTATTGAATTGATTTGACAAACCCCTAATGTAGCTGAAACAACCCCCTAAAATGTTTACTCGGTCCTCTTGATTTTACTTTGCTTTTAGTGTTTGATTATTGAGATACTTACGGCATATTTGAGGGGTTCTCCAGGCTATGCAGGCTCCAGCCTCATTGCAAGCCTTGGCATAAGCTGCCACAGCGGTACAGAAACACTCACAGTCTCCCCCACTGTCACAGGCACACGAGTCTCTCACACAAGCATCATAGTAAGGAGATGGGTCCACCTTACAAAACAAGAGCAATGTGTTGGAAACGACAGTGCGGTAACACAATAACCATGTATTTGTCATCTGTAGAACTATTTATTATATAGTGTTCTCTTTTATTACATAGTTGTATTCGAAAGTGTCACAAAACATAACTTGACAACCAGTATTTTATTAGTAGTATATCCTAATGAAATACATCAATACCTGTTTCTGACAGGCCGCGAAGACATTACTGTTTATGATGCTGCACTGCTTCTGAGCCCAAGACGTTCTGTATGGGTTGGAGGAACATGGGTGCACTACATCAAGTACACTTGGACAGCTTGATGAAACTTTCCAGCTGTTTCCAAATTCTACTGGATCAACAACAGTCGCCTGAGCTCTAGTGGTTAAGTCGTTGTTTGCGTCTCCATCATAGTTTCCACATAGACCACATACTTGCCCCTGGAGAAAGTAGATGATGTATTAAAATGAGCAGGCCTCTAAAGTCTTGGTAATATAAATGTATACTGAATTCAGTTCAGTTCATTAAAGTGCCTTCATGTACCTGGTATTGTGGGCTAAGTTTGATAAACAGGCTTGTTTTCTTGTCCCACATGAGAATTAGACCACTTTTGACCTCAATAACAAGATAATTCCCCAAAAGGCTGATCTGTTCAGGGAACTTCTCTCCTGGAGTGCTCCTGACAACTTGAGCAGTCCCATCCGCCAATACGAGCTCACTGGTCTATAAAAGAGATATTTTCTTAGATACATGTGTCTGCAACTGGATGTTCTCATTTTACTGCTTGTAGGTTTATGGATTGCTTTCCACTTGAGGCCTGTAAAAACTGATGTATTGTCTGAAACCAAGTTGCTCATTACCCCCAGGAAGACTTTGATGGTCTTCGAACAGGTAGTTCCTTTGGTGCCACAAGGAACGTTCTCTGTGAGAACTCGGAAGCTGCCACTGCCATTAGTATTGCCACAGTAGTCCTGTTCAATAGGATAATATCATGGTTATACTTTACACTGTTTAATGCCAATCTAGTTCTATCAAATAAAGAGACACGAACCTGAACAAGGATGTATTCACAGTTTCCATTAAAGTTGAACCTTTTCTCGTCAAAGGTGATATAGTGACCCTCTCCATAAAGGGCACAAACTCCATCACAAATCTTCTTGGTACATTGCCATTGTCTGTCCTTGCATTGACTGTGGGCAACATACACAAGCAATTCATTTGAATTCATTTAAACATACTCCTACTCCCACTACCTCTCTGACTCTACTATTAGGGCAGTCAAAGTTAACAGGTGTTATTCATTTAAAATGCTTAAAGCCGTCACATTTCCAAAACACATTATAACAAACAACGTCCGAGCTAATTATTGTTTGAAGATGAAACTCTCTCGACTACATTTTCTAACTTTGAATATTATTTATGCACTCTACCTTATGCGTTTGGATCAATTTGCGAATAATTTAATGAAGACCCGCATTTGGTTGTGGCTTACCAGCCAATAGGAAACCAACTTTTATGGTGTATTGTGTGTAAATAGATGAGCTCTATTTAAACCATGAATTAAGTAGCTGTTAAATCCATTTAATCCATTGTATTGTAACAAGATGTTGAGGGATTTGAAAACTTTTGAATGCATTGCATGTATCAGATTGTGAGCCATCTAATATCAGAGGGGACCAGGGGGCTGCTGAGCTACCACACCCTGTTTTGAGCAAGATGGGGATCAGGTGTCACTCACCAAGGGAAGAGGAGATAAAGGGAAGCAGGGGAGGAACACAAATGAACTGCCCATATCGTATGGTTTGATTTAGGATTGGGGACATTAGGCTTTATGAATCTCAGATTCTTTACAGGCAATTGTGCCGCAAATTACTTGAGACGTCATTCGAAACGGTGCACCCCAGACACCACTGGTTGAAATTATTTTAAGCAACCAAACCATAAATTAGCTCTGCGAAGGGCAGTATCTCCATGCACATGGTAGCTAGTACCTATACTAGTGCTGAAACAACCACAAATTATTATGATATTGTTATTTTGGAAAAAATATGTTTTGCAGGGTAACATTATGTGGTGACTCAAACACGGGACCTTCGAGTCACACAAACATACACTGCTTAAAAAATGAGGTAAAACACCAAATGAATCACAGTAAAACACCAAGTAAATTAACCTTCTGAGATATCAATTGCTGTCCAGTTGGGATGCATGAACAATTGAGAATCAATATCTCACAGTCTCAAGAGCATGGAGGAGACACCAGGAGAAAGGCTGTTACACGAGGAGAGCTGGACGGGGCCATAGAAGGGCATCAACCCAACTGCAGGACCGCTATCGGCTCCTTTGTGCAGAGCCCTACAATATGTCCTCCAGCAGGTTACTGGTGTGCATGTTTTTGAACAGACTGTTAGAAATACACTCCATAAGGGTGGCATGAGGGCCCGATGTTCTCTTATGGGACCTGTGCTCACAGCCCAGAACCATGCAGCTTAATTGGAATTTGCCAGAAAGCACCAGAATTAGCAGGTCCGTATTTAGTGCCTGGTTCTCTTCACAGATGAGAGCAGGTTCACACTGAGTTCATGAGACAGATGTGAGAGGGTCTGGAGACACCGGGCTGAACCGGAGGAAATTCTCAGACCCATCTTGGAGTTTCAGCCCTCAATCGGTTAGGGATTTAGGCTTCCATTGACCGATGTTACGTAATGTTTTTCTCTGCGAGTTTCATAATCTACAGTAAAGATTCTGGTCTTTACTTTGATGAATATATTTTTGTTTATATATTTAGTTATTTTACTTTTTTAAAGTATTGTGCGTGTATACATACATACATATACATGTATATATATAAATCAGGCATACCATGTATTGCAGTCAACTTTAATGATCGTTCCAGCTTGGTAAGTTGCTCCGTTATGGGAGCAAGGACAAAGGTCTTCCTCGATGCAGTCTTGGTTACCATCTGACACCAGTCCGGATGGACAAACGCATCCTGATGTGCACCCGGTGCTAATCTAAAGGGAGTTAACAACATACATGCAAGTCATTGCAAATCCCAAATATAGTATAAATTCTGATAGTGTGTCTGTAGCTGTCAGACGGAAAACTTCTCTGATGAATTTTAATAGTTTGGAGACATGGAAGCAGTGCCTAACTTTTTCTAACATCTCTGTGCATCATATTCGTTTGAATTCATTATGTCCTGTATTTTATTGGAAAAACCTTTATCTCTGCATTAATAGTCTGAGGAGATATGATTAAAGGGTCTATGTGTGGTATTTTGTCGTCGTATCATTCGAAAATGTCTACAATATAGCAGTAATATGAAATTATGGTGTTTCTCATTTACTCATCACAAATAATTCTGGATGCATACAAAGGCGCGTTCTAAAAAGTCACACTGGCTACTGTGGGTGAAAAGAAAAACTGCAACCTCCCTCTCCTCCCCATCATCAAGACTAAAGTAGGGAATCATGGTCCTGTCCAAACCACTTTTGTGTATTAAAAGATTTAGATTTAGATTTTTATACCTTTTGTAAGCTGCTTGACAAAACATTTATAAAAACTGAATGTAAGTAGAAAAGAGAGTTGGTTTGACGGCAAACAGATGTTGTTGTAAGTTATCTAACTTCCACATGGTGGAAGCAAATTAGTTACATTTCCTCTAAGTGCAGGTAATGTGTGATGTCATTTTCCACCTTTGATTTCCTGGCCTATGAGCGCAAAAGAATCAATAAAAACAAGAAAGTGAGAACATTTGGTGACACGATGCAAATAATGTGGAAACATTGTTTGATGCTACTGCTAAGCAAATCTTTTTAAATTAAAATGCAACGGTTTCTACCTTCGTTTGATCATAAAATGTGCTTGGGAGATTTAATTTATACCAGCTAAGATGTTTTGTTTTGTAAGAAATAGCCTGTCTTCTGGCCCACAATAGTAATAACATGCAGAGAGAGCCTAGTTGGCCCTTTGGTAGCCTCTAGAAGAGCTTTCCCCTCTCTGTGTAATCAGTTTTGAAGGAACGTCCTGGACTTTGTGATGTCTTAGTCCTGCCTTCTTGCCCCCGTTTCTTAATAGTTGTCTTTACTGTGTTTTATGATGTACAGTATGTAATGCCTTACATATTTTTTAACATCCCTTTTAACAACCATTTTTGTATGTGTAAATAGACTTGGTAATAAAGCTGATTCTGATTCTTATCTGTCTCTTTAAATAATAAGATCCTGCAGATCTTTTGCTAGCTTCACCTGGCCCATTTAATTTAGGAAGTTTCAATGACATACTTACACAGGTCATGTCCAGAATTGTGCAGCTCTTCTGACACTCTGACCCTGGAGCTTCTGGAGATGCAGTTGAGCAGTTGAAGAAAACCATAGGTGGTCTGCATACTTGGAATGTATATGAACAACAATGTACGTTAGAATATGTAAATAATGCATTTTTGCTGAAGTAACCGTTTTTTGTTATGTATTTACCAGCTTGGCACAGTGTTTAATTATTAAGGCATATTTTACTTAGAAGATTTAATTTTTTCTAGACACTGTATATAAACAAGCATATATGTAATAGCATATAGTTGTATCCAGAAATATCTACTTTTATGATCAAGAATCAGTGTCTTACATGTATTGCTTGAATCCTCTTCGGTCACTGCATATGTACCTGTTTTGTGAAGGATGCCAGCAATTGGTTAAATAATGTTAAGCCATATCTTTGCTTATCAACTACTGAGCAAATAGCTTCTACATTTGAAGAAATGAACATAAATCTTACTTAGTAATCTTGTCCCACCCATGCAACTCAGTGTTCCTTGTCTGCAAGTGCTGTAAAGTAAATATATTAGTAATATAACAAGTTAGATCAGGGGTCTCCAAACCGTTCCACGGAGGGCCGAGTGTATGCAGGTTTTCACTCTCACCTTGTACTTGATTGATTAATTATGTCACTGATTGGTTAGGTCTACTCTCATCTGGTTATTTAGGTCTGAACCTGGAACCAATTTACAGGAAAAACTAAAACCTGCAGACACTCGGCCCTCCGTGGAACTGTTTGGAGACCCCTGAGTTAGATCATCAAGTGTTAAGTCTATATTAAATAATACATGTTGTGATATAAGAAGGACGCTACTTTCAAAAAGTATATTTGTATCTACGACGGAGGTGCTTACCAGGTGCCTCCATCTCTGCTGATAGTCTCACCAACAGGGATCACTGTGTTCTGGTCATAGCAGGGACAGTTGGTGGGCAAAACACACTGGCCTCCCTCGTCCATGTAGGTGCCCTCTTCACAGCCACAGCCGTCCACTGGCACAAAGGTCACCTGGCAGTAGGGGTCTGTCATCCTTAAGGAGCGGCAGGTGCGTCCACAGCTAGTCATGTTGTAGGCGTAAACTGTTTGACTGGGGCAGGTGGCGAATTTCTCTAAAAAATGTCAATAGATATTGATAATGTTAGAGAGAATCATTTTGGATTTCTGGTATGTTTCAATTTGTTAAGCTATTTCATCTGGTATTTAAATGTGCTTGCTGCAATCAACACACTATTCAAGATGTCTTAGACACACTAGTAATTATTATGTGTTTACTTTTGTACTCTTAAAAGCTTTAAGCTATTTACAAAAGTGTAACTAAGGGCCTTGAACCAAAATATGTTGATCGCATTTCTTCTTTTAAACTATATTTAAATGAGAAAATCATTTTATCAATTCCAATGGAATGTATGTCGCTGCTCGTAAATCTGCAGCAAATATCTGGCAACAATAATATGCAATGCCACTAGTCAAAGATTTATCAACAATTATTTCATGAGCTAGTTTAATTTGAAATTTAAGGTTAACCACTAACATTAGCTAAATATGACAAATCATATTTAAACTAATATAACTAAATGGTGTGGAATCAAACAGAATTTAGCAGATAACTGCTTGCTGGCCTAGCTAATTAGTAAGCCAGCTATCAGTAGCTTGCTAATATTACCTTAGCTAGCAGAGACTTTAGCAAGCTAATGCTAACATTACCTATTATTATATATATATATATTTATATATTAAACTCTTATTCATATGTTTCCTATTATTTATACAATTCCAATGCTTTTAATTCAGGGGTCAATGAAACTACATTAATGTTTACTCTGGACTGACAAATTCTCTCAATGACTTATCAACTATAACTATATGAATTATGTGTTTGCATAACCCATTATCCCGACTGACACGCTACCAATGTGTACGGGTTCAGGCAATGCTATCAGTAAATGAGTTAGTCAATCAATCAATTTAAAACATGTATTAATTAATATTTCAATGTGCCCACTTTTGTTTTGTATTACCAGTCACCACTTACTACTGTATTCACTACCGACCTTGCTAATTACCAAAATCAGAAATATTGTGGAACAAGCTAGCTAGTACACCACATTTACTAACTTTTTGTACTATTTTCTTCAGTTGTTATGTCAGTAAAATAATTAAATTCATTATATTAATTACGAGAGGTCTCTGTATAGTCCTCTTCAGTTGTTGTGTGAGTAAAATAGTTAAATTGATTATATTAATTACGAGAGGTCTCTGTATAGTCCTTTTACTTACTGCAGATAGAGTCCCTCCAACCACTGAGCACGATTCCAGCAGCAGAACAAGCGTGGACATAAGAGGAGATGACAGCACACATGCAGTCCTCACTTTTCTCACAGTTACAGGTGTCATACATGCAATTCTGTTGGGGGAACAAAGAGTTGATGTGTCAAGACTATAACTGCATCTCTTTTTGTGGTTCTGCATTTGCAATGTTTTCCTACTAAACTAACTTACAGTTTGGTAGGAATGAGGCCTTATTTCAGAATGACAAGAGGAGAATACTCCTTTTGGATCTGTTAACATGGAACACCAGTGCTGGGAATATTTCTCTGTAAAAAAAGAGTACAACTTGATAATAATAATAACATTCATTAAACAATGTATGTCTGTGTAAGTTAAATAACATTATTACCATTTTCAACGCTCAGACTGCAAGGATTTTCAAAACTATTCTTGATATCAGGGCAGGTAGCCATAGTCTTCCATGTGTTGGCAAAAGCTACAGCTGTGCCCTCCACCAATCCACTTCTGACTCTAAAGTCATCTGCCTGAACATTGTTGTAGTTTCCACAAAGGCCTGTGAAAAAATAATTTAAGTCAAATTACCTTAGCTTCTAACAATGAGATAGATATTATTCATGGAATGGATGGAACTCCAGCATACCACAGGTTGTTCCTTTGTATGATGAGATGGCAGTTATATAGATCTGCATAACTGGGGAAAGTTGGATCTGTAGCTGAACTCCAAGAGTGGTCTGGATAACAATGTAGAATGAGGAGGGTTTGAAGATGGTCACTTCAGCTGCAATACAATAAACAAACACTGTTAAGGTTTCATGTTATGAGAGTAGTGTGTGTACATACTGTGTGTATATATATATATATATATATATATATATAGTAAGAACATATATACAGTGTGTGTATGTATATATATATGTATGTATTAATAGATTGCATGTTATGTCATAATACTCTTTTGATTCCTTCCGGCGCTGATATTGAACAAGGAATTCTACTCAATTGTCCCTCAATGGGAGCTAATGAAGATTTAAACAAAAATTGCTACCACCTCTAAAGAAGCCATAATTAGTAGGTAACCCTTTTGTTATTATTTTGAGGTAATCAAACAGATTTTAGAGACATTATAACGTTTGTTAATTAACTAGCTTGTTATTACTGAAGGATTCTACAGGATTATAGCTAGCTAAATTTAGCAATACTAACTGTTTAGTTGTTATATGGTGATATAGATGTATGTGGGAAAATATCAATGGTCAGGCTGAGAATCTGAAATAAAATGAAGACCAAAGAGCACTGTTGAGTGATTGAGATGCATAAATTAAGGTAGAATACTACACAATATCCAAGTGTTTGGATATCCCAGTGAGCACATTAGTTCTATATCTGTAAGTAGAAGCCAGAATTGGTAATGGGTCTGAAAACCTTTGTAGGGAACTACACAAACACTACACATACACAAGGATCCAAACTAACATGTAATTTGACTTTCAATGAATTATCTTACATGTGTAAAATGGAAGCTGAGAAAGAATCTGATTCACAAAAACGGTTCCAGTTGACTGGACTCTGATCACCTGTAAATGTGATACAATTTGTTTAGTTAAAACTTGAACAATCACTTTAATACCAAAAATTTATAACTAGCTTTTTAAAAGATGAGACTTCCTAAAATGTTGGTAAAAAATGTATTCACTTGAAGTTGTTCATTAATTAAATTGTTTGAAAGGGTTTTGTCTATTCCCAAATCAAATTGTTTTTTTCTGCACAAGCATCTTTGTACTAACAATACACAACATCCAATAAAAGTTTATATTAAATTACTTGAATCTTATTTACATTTCAAAATCATATGTACTCATCCAACAAAATGTTACACTGCATTTTTTGTACACTTAGGGTATTTATGGGGTTTATCAAAGAGTAATTTACTATAAAAAAGTTATACAATTGTGGAATATGGCATCTTTGCTGCTTAATACCTTCTAACTTTGCTTTGCACTGACAGAAACACCTAGTTCTAAAGACTCAATATACCAAATCTGACCAAAACCTCACTATTAAAATGAGGTTATTGCATTTATTAGCAAAAAGGTAAAGAGGCATTTACTTTACTCACAGAAGTACAAAGTAATGTAATCTAATCATAGTTGCTTAAAAGCAATGTTCAAAGAAATGCCTTACGGTGGATCTGCTGGATAGGGCCAAGCTAACAGCTCTCATACAGGTCTCACTGTCAGTCAACCCACACCTCATAATGTCTCCTAGCACAGTGAATTCAGTTCCATTGCATTGCTGAAAATACAAAAGCAGACATGGAAGTTTAATACAAGCAGAAATTAATAACTGGTTTTATGAATGACACATGAAGAAATGTCCTATAATACATCTGTCTGCTACCATTTGTTTTCTTCCAAGCAATAATAATATAAACATTCACACTGTTTAAGAGTGTATGCTTAAAGACTCTAATGTAAATGTACATATTTCTACTTTTTAAGTGAAGTTGTAAATATTTTTGCAGTATAGCATCATCATTTGTTAATCAGATCAGGATACGCATTCAGACATGTTGTGAAATGTTGTAGGCTACCCTATAGCCTAGTATGTTTATGTAATATTTCTGGAAATGGAGCATTGGGCTAGGTACCTGTGCCATGAACTACGATGGAAAAAAAGCTGAAAGCTGTGTTCCCAGGTTTCAGCACCATGTTTATTGTGCCACCATCAAATGAGACATTACCCCAAAATGTATGCTGTACCCCCTAACCTATACCAATGCTGCTATGAGCCAACAAGCTTGCCCAAAAGTGTTTCACTGTACCTCTTCTACACTCCTCTTCTACACCAAATCGAACCACACTTAAGAGGTTAGCTAGACGTAAATGGTTTCAGACCTAAACACAGTACCACTATGGCCGCAGTATATGTTGTAAATTATATTGCTAATGCAACATCATTTTCCAGTGGCCCAACACCCACTAGGGAATGACACCAGTGTTTAAGAAAATGTACTTTGTCTTGTGTTATCTGTGAGCTTCTTGTTTTGTGTGTTCTCTGTATTTTTGTCTTTACTATACTATGATTATTTCTGTTTTAATCATTGAACCTAATTTGTATGTGTAAATACGTACGCGCAGGACCCTGACCCACTTTTCCTTGTACAACCTTAACGTCTCACGGGAATTTGCACTTCAATTTTCCATAGTGGATATGGAAGAATAGTAATAACTAATGCTAACAAACACAATGAGGCTCCGGCAGCAATGCTGCTAAAGCTGTGTTATAAGGTCTTATGATGCTGTGATTGAAGTAAAGTGTAACTGATCCTGTTATTCTACTCCAACTTTTCACAGTAGTTTGCACTGAAAACTGCTTTTGCTATTGCTTTGCTACACTGCATCACAAGCACTCACCTTGGTCAGAACATAGGAGCAGTCCCCATGGAAGGTGTATGCTTTTCCATCAAAGGTCTTAATGTGGGATCCACCCTCCACAGAGCAGGTCCCAGGACAGTCCTTGTCTATACAGTCCCACTGACCACCAGCGCAGGTGCTAAACAAGACATGAATCATTAAATTCATTCTTTAAGTATTTTAAAATGTTGTATAAGTTAAATACAGTCACAAATGTAGATTTTGGCTAATTCATGATAATTTTGGCTAATTCATGATAATTACATGTAGAGTATATCATGTTCAATCAGAATTAGTTCTTGGCCTACCAATCTTTACAATTGCTGGTGTAAGATTCTCCAGATGTGTACGCTTGACCATTATGAACACATTGGCATTCGTTCACTGGAATACAGCCGCTGTTGTTGACATCATCAAATACTGTACCTATTAGGCAAGAAATCAGGCAGTTATTTTACAACTATATATTAGGTTGTTCCTCATCCTGAAAGTATTGTATGGGCCAGGAATAACTGTAATATATGGCCCAGTTCTCTTGAACTAGCCATCAAATACTTCTGTTAAATAAACATTACATAAAATCTCTTGCATTTTAACACGTCAAAGTGTTTATTTTGACACGCTGGGCTGAAAGCAAGCAGCATGTCTGTACTCAATGCCATAGATTTCAAACAGCCATTACATACAAACTGCTAACTTAAGGATTAAAATAGACCAATGGCATCAGTGAACCATAATGTCAAGATAATGAGTTGTGTTTTAACAACGCTCAGTGATCAATTCATGCTGCAGTGCAACCAAGTGGCACATCTACAAACAAACATTTCCAATATGCATATACATTTAAAGAGGAGTGGCTTTCTGACTGTGCTATGTTATTTTGGGGAGTTTCTAAAATGCCATTGTTTTTGGTTCAATTTAATCAACATTAAAGATCAAATAATCTTAAAAATAACTTCATGTCATGGGGTGTCCTATTTTTTCCACATGACTGTACCAAGTATTAATTCAATGTGACTGGAAGGTTTGGACGTCACACAACAAATCACTATTTGTAATCACTAATATATAGGCACTATTTGTGATTCAGTATGTGGACTGGGTTTAGCAGAATATAAGCAGCTGTTACGACTCGTGTTATTTAGCAGTGTGAAACCGCAGAACACCAGGCACTGTGAGGCTGGCATGTAATGGGACTCCGGTCCTCTTAGGCGCAGCCTCTGATTAACTGCACATAGGTAACACGAGGTTACACGTGCCAGTACGTCTCACTCCATCCTTTCGAGCCAATAAAGCTGTTATTTTTGCTATTCCCTTTCTTCCTTCCCAAATAAAGGTTCTGTTGTCACAACGTTAAAACTGAATTACTGATGACATATTTATGACATCATTATTGAACAGTATATAAAGATATTGTATGTTTGTGAGGCTTTATATTCATGGATGTTTACAGTTAATAGAAAGTATTCTCATAAACAATTTTCTTGGTAGTTAGATCAAGTTGTAAAAGTGGGAAATGATCCTGACATAAAAAAATATATATATATAATTGTAAGACATTTTTCCTAATTCAAGGATGTAACTGGGGGGAGAAATCTTGTTTACTGTTTACTGCTGTTTTGTTGTCACCTTCTGCAAATACTTTGCAAACATGATATGTGTAAAAGTGGTGTTGTAGTGTGACTATAGTTTTCTAACAAGATGAAACTGTGGTACCTAGAGGACAGAAGCATCCATCTGTACAGTGGAGTTCACACATCCGACTGGCATCTGGGTTGGAGCAGGTGTCAACACAAGAGCTTCCACACTCCTGATACTCCTTGTTGTTGGGGCATGTCTTATCTGCAAAAAGAAACATTGTGATCATCTCTTTCCTTAATGGTGATTGTAAACCTAATTGTAAAGTGTAGGGTTTATTAAAGAGTAAGGACATGCTTACAGCAGAACTGTTTAGTCCTCCATTGCTGGGGCTTCCCACCAGCATGAACACACTGGCGAGAGTACTCTGAGATAGTGTTGCATAGGCAGAAGGTGTTAGTGCCATTATTGCAGTGGCACAGGTCAGCTGAGCAGGTCTGGACAAAGGAATCCATGTCCAAAGTATGGGTGCAGCTATTGAAAGCTGGACCTGAGAAAATTTGTTGACAAAATCCCTACAAATGTACCAATAAGAAAACTATTAGAACACAAAAAACATTGTAGGGATCTCTTGGACTGCCATTTATATGTGGTAATATGGTTTTCTTTTCTTCTTTGGTTTGAATTGAATACCTGATCTCCACAGCTCTCCACTGCCGTCAACACAGGCTCTTCACAGGCTTCCAGAGGGTCATCCAGTTTCCAGAGGTTTCCATAGTCAGAGATAGAGAGTTCCCAACCTGCAACACCATTAACAATCAACATTTTACTTACAGTATGTCCTTTAGTAAAATGTTTGGTCGTTTTAGAAATTGCTGACAGTATTTTACCATTGCTGTAAAACTCATTGTATCCTTGAACTTCATTGAAATCGCCACAGAGTCCGCAGGTCTGGTTTCTGTACTTTTCATTTATTTCAATCTGTAAAATAACCAGATGCAATTTTTTTAGCCTAAAGCATATATACTGTTCACAATCATATACAATGGGTATAGAACCACCCCCTTTCAAAATCGTCACCTT
>JACXGK010004765.1:16312-36477 GCA_016801125.1 Novumbra hubbsi
CCCCCCCCCCCCTCCCTAAAATTGCAATTTCAAACTTGTTGAGGTATAACTGATGATAGATTTTGGGCATGAGAAATAAGTGCTGCCTAACTCTGAACAAAGGACAATAGAAAGGACGTGATGGGCCCCACACATCATATCCATACATCCTGTCCATACCACCTGATAGGGGTTTTCCATGTGACTGTCCTGAGCTCTATTAACAGACCAATGGACGATAGGTTGGAACATACCATTGTGAGAAAGCATGTCTTTTCTTGAAAATATGGTTGTGTTTTAATTCAATACTGTTCTTAAAGAACACCACAGAGGAATGGTACTTTGCTGTCTCGTGCTATTTGAGGTACTGTATAGCAAACATCTGGTATCTATTATTGAGGGGCCCCAGACAACCCGAAGAGAGTGGAGCCAAAAACCTCAAGAGGGGAAACCACTAGGCCAGATAAAGTTAGGACATAGAATACACGTCTGTGATTGGAGGACATGGAGGGGATATGCTGGAAGTTTTGGTCTAATAAAAATATGCGGTTTTGACAAAGATATTTGGAGAACATGTACCAACTATAAAAGATCAACATCTTGGACTCATGCTAATAAAGAAATGTTATCCCTTGTACTTGTCATTCTAGAATGTAAGTATGTGTTGCCCTGAATGTTTATAAAATACATTTCCATTACTATTTATAGGTAGAGTGCAGTAACAAAGGTTTGTTTTGTGTTTTTAAGATATTTCTCTGGCTAAGCTGAAAGGGTTTAATGTTATCACTTGTGCAATAAGGTTTATTTACCTTGGCACAAAATCTTTTTGAACTGTACAAATATTTGCAAGATTAAAGCTAATAACAATTTTAATACCAGCCTGTGTGTATAACATTGTCTAAGTTCCTGTTAAATCCTCCCTGGTTTTACAGATTGTTCAAAAAATCAGGAGATGAGTACAAGGTTTGCTTTAACCAGCAGAAAACAAAGTTTTTACTTGCTTAGCAATTAATATGTAATGCTGTATATCAAAAATATATTTAGAACTAGACAAGCCAACACACCTAGAAAAGGACGTTGAAAAGATGGTTGGAAGGAACCATATTAAGATGGATAAAAAAGCAGGTACTTTACCATTAGGGAGTCATCATTGTTCCATATGGCAACCAGCCCCAGTTTGGCCACAACCTTAACCTTGGATGTGGTCTTCTCAATGTTGACTCCAGAGAAGCTGATTGGAAGTGCCACCCTTTAGGAGGTAGAAGATACTGTAAGGTCAAGTTTGGCATTCATGGTGACTTTCCAGAATGTAGCACATCATTGGAATAACAGGGATACTCACGTTTCTCCATTAACCATAACCACATCCTTAGATAGCTGGACCACAACACCGTCTAGCATCATGGTGATTTTGCTAATGGTTGGCTGGTTGTTCACCACCTTCCGCCTCATCTGGATATTAAATGCTTCATAGCTGCTCTTACACAGTGAGGTCACAATATGGTTGCAGGTGGAGGGTAGCTGGAAGAAGTTGCCGTCGAAGGTCTTATAATGGTAGTTACCCCATGTGCTGCAGACCTGGTCATTATGTGAGGCATTCAGTGCTACAGGACAAGAAATAAAAACATATTTTAGATAATATATAAATATCCAGTAATCTAGTTTTTTCCAATTCTGTCAGATATTTACCTGATAGTGTGGGTATTGTCATGGCCATTGTAGGAATGATTGTAACAGATCTAGGGCTCACTGGGGGGGAAATTACAAGTACAAAACTTTACAAATTGAATAAAATCACTGGAATGAAACATAATTAGCACAGGGCTCCCACAGAGGGCGGTGGCATTGGCTAGCGCCATCCACATTTTGAAGGTTAGTAATCAAATACAGCTCTGGAAAATTACATGCGAAAAAGTTTAAAAAAAGCTGAAAAGGAAAGTTTTAGCGAGGACAGGTTCAATTTGCAGTGGTGTCTTAAATTGAACCTTTCTGTTCCTCAATTAAAATGCTACTTTTTTGGAAAGGAAAGAAAAAGGTGCAGTGATCTCTTAATTTGTTCCAGAGCTGTATCATTATTTTGGATTCCAGTCTAGAATTCTTCTACATTTACAAATGTATGTTATTTATTCAGCAATGTGTCCCAAATAATGGGACATTTGAAGCATGTTGTGACCAATGCAGTATTAATGGCAACTACATTTACAAAAGCATGTACAAATATGTTATTTATTCAGCAGTGTATTTGAGGCATGTTGTGATATATATAGTATTAATGGCAACCGTCCTATACACAATCTAGTTCATGATATAAGTAATTTTAGGCACAAAATATGCACCAATTGAGTTTACAATTGTATTCTGTAACAGCTTTGTCTACAATATCACATTTGTTATTAACTTCCAACTACTAAAAGAAGGTTGTTATTTTTTTGTACCAAATTAGACTGCAATGACTGATAACAATGATCACTTATCAGAAATGTATATAAAGATTAATTATTTTTTAACCAACTCTATGTATTACATTTTCTTATTTAGATGGAAATAATCTGATGAACATACAATTTAAAGGAAACTGCATGCAGATCGAACAACTATTATTAATACAAGGTTATTGTGTGGCATAATGTTTATTCTTAAAAATTCTTGAGAAATATATTTACGGATATATTTATAGATTTAGTCAGTAGTTAGTAGATACGTTTGTTACAAACTTTGTATTTATTTATATAGGTATTTTATATTTTATATTTTATACTGTTCAGCACTTTGGTTAACCATAGTTGAGAAATATATTCACATACATTTTGTGTGTTAGTAGATTTCAGAATAGATATTTGTTATTATAATAAGTTACTACATTTATATAATCATACCTGGAATATGTATGTTTTGGAAATTAACATTTAAATTGTTAAAAGACCTGCTGAATAAACAAATAAATAAATATATAGATTCCATAAATTTCTAGTGTAAACTATATTAATAATGTATTTGTTTTGATCAATTGATCAACAAAATAATGCACAGATTTTACAAATGTTGTTTTTATAATTATATAAAATGAATGTTAATAAAATGTAAACAATTTACAATACTATTACTACAATTTAAAAAGCAGTACTATTCCTTAAAATAATCAGATAAACAACAAAAAATGTATTATGTTAAACAATGAATATATTTTCTGCCAAACCTGTTTGTGATGGTCTAATCAGTAGTGCCAGGCATGACATCGTCCATATCAATATATCTTTAGTTTTCCCCATGGTGATTCTGGGGGTTTAACAGGTCCTTCCCAGGTGATATGTGAGAGGTATTTAGCATGTCAGGTCTTTATAACCTTCTGTATTTGAAGAGGGATCTTAAAGGTTAACTCAAAGGTGGAGCTAAAGGTTCAAAATGACTCAGTGTTGACTTTTAGACTTTAATGTTCTGTCTTATAAGGTGTCATATATAATAAATGGAGGGTTTGCATTATGTACCTTTATTATAGACATGCACGTATTATATTGCACAGTAAAAATTCTATAGTTAAAATCGAAGAATGTGATTTTCATTACCCAGAGGTGCCTTTCATCCTCAACCCATTCCAGTATTTTGAGAACTGTGCCTGTTTTCTTTATGTAATTTATACAGTACTCTTATACAGTAAATTAAGGAAACACTAGGTGAAGGAGGATGGAAATACATTAAAGATCAAAACTTTACCGTACATTTTGTAATTCGTTGAAAACCAAATTACATTCTGTGGCGTTCTCTCATTTTGGAGGGGGTCAAATACTGTCTTCTGGACAACTGTCAACTCAGCAGTCTTCCCCATGATTGTGGTTGTGTGTACTGAACCAGACTGAGATATTGAAGGCTCAGGGAGTTTATTAGCTGATTAAAGCACTTCTTGGGTCTACATTTCTGTTTTGTAAATGTTTTACTCTAATATTTTGAGATATTGGACTTTTGTTTTCCATGAGCTGTAAGCCATAATCATCAAGATTGAAACAAAAAGGCTTGTCATTTTTCTCTTTATGTGTAATGAATATATGAAGGTGTTACTTTTTTATTTTAATTACTGAAAAAAATGTACTTTTCCACAATATAACATTTTGTGGGGATGTAGTCATGTATGTTTATGGTAAATTAGTGGTGAGGTTTGATTAAAAAAAATATATACATTGCAGAACACTGTCCACGTGTACTAGAGAAAAATGTAAACATAAAAGTTTAAAAAATACCAAGATACATTTATTTTTTTAGTTTCTTCATCCCTGTGCCTTGGTGACAACTTTGCACACTCCTGGCATTCTCTCAAACAGCGGAACAGGTGCTAAACAGAGCCAATCTCTAATGTTAAGCGTCTTCATGGTTTTAATGCATTTATTGTCTCTCTTTCAGTACAAAAAAATAAATAAAAAATACACAAGTAACAACTTCAATAGTTGCAATACATGTTTTATGTTTGTCCATTTTTACTAAAAATGTATTTGTATTTACTTAATTTTTATCAATTTATTTCAACAATCTGTGTAATATTTACATCTCAAACTGAGGAAAACCTGAAGTCAATCTGAAACCTGTATTGTCATCTAAAAAATGTAAATTTTGGCTCAATCATAAGAGTATCCTTCAATTGTGGTCCCTATATTCTCTGCAGAGTTCCCCTTCAGGACACACACCCATTTCTCATTTAGGCCTACATTAGTAAATCAGATGCAGGAGGAGTTTCTCAAAATGTGACCTATACAAGCCCGCTTGTTTGGAGTTCCCAAAGGAAATCTGTACCCCCACTCACACCTGCCCTTTTAAACTCGCTAGTAATCCCATAGGATTGGAAGACTGCTGCTGTTTTTCCTCTATTCAAGGTGGGGATGGGGCGCCATGTTGGACCACTGACTTTCTCAATTTTGCCATGCCTTTCCAGTTTTTCTGGAATTCCTGGTTAACAAACACCTATTATGTCATCAGGAATCCCACAGTCTTCTCTCTGTGATTATAGAGAGCGATATTAGTGTAAAATGTTATTGCTTGCTTTCAAGGTTTTAAATGGTTCGGCACCCCCTTTATCTGGCTGAACTCTTACAAAACCATAATCCTATTAGAGCTCTGTGGTTGACCAACCAAATGCTCTTAGATGTCCCAAGGCACAAAAATGAAGGTAATCAAGCCTTTGCGGTGGGTGCTTCCATCCTCTGCTTCCATCCTCTGGAACGGCTTACCGCTCCACATTTGTTACAAACTTTGTATTTATTTATATAGGTATTTTATATTTTATACTGTTCAGCACTTTGGTCAACCATAGGTGTTTTAAATGTGCTATATAAATAAACTTGACATTGACATAGTGTCAATATATTTCTGTCATAATTACAAAAATGTAATTCCAAAAGTCTGATTCAAAACTTCTTCAACATCCTGGTACTTTGACATCCAGGAATAGTAGACAAACATAATGGCGGTGGAGAGCATTGTTTACCATTTAAAACTTTTAGGCTAAATCTTCCAAATATATGCTAAATTGAACTTGAGTAACTTCATGCTGGGCTTGTTGCAATAAACAAAACATTAACAGGATTGTATTTTGTTTGATCAGAGACATTGATAAATGTGCACTTAAAATTTGACATAAAAACAACTAAACACAAAATACAAAGATGGTCTACTCTGCTGTGTTTATAAAGATTACCATTTCTTATCAGATGAAAACGGTAGATAAAATACAGGACTCGTCAAATGGCCACTGAAATAGCAACCTATTACAATGATGTAATATAGGCTAAATTATTTGTTAGCTACTTGAATTGCTATCAACTATTCAGAATAAATAAATGGGAAAATTGTGATCTGAAAATCAGGACCATAGGATCAGAGTTTATGCATTTGAAAGTGTTTGAAGGTTTCATTATATATTGGATATTTATTATTAAAATTATTATGTACATTTAGAGTTACCTTTTTTATTTAATACTTGTGTATTTTATTGAAAAATTCTAAGACAAATTAGTGTTTGCTTTAGAGGTTGCCTGCTGAATAGAACTGGGAAAATAAGAATGGGTACAATAGCCAACTGTTAGGAGTTAATTTGCATGTGCAAAGATCAGTGTGCTTCTAAAGCTGAATCTTGAAGGCCTGTGGTCTCATATCATGGCTTGTCAATACTGGGCTTCTACTTCTTGTCATTACAGAGATTTTGACTCGTATAGACAGTCTGAAGCAGACCTTTTTACACAATAAACAATTTAAGGATCTTTATTTGTTTCAGAACAGAATAAGTTGCATGTGTCTTATGACTTTTTGGGTTTGATCTATCTTAACAATGAAATGTTTTGAGTGGTCAGGGTGAAATTGAGACAGACATAAAACATCTACTTACCTGCTTCATGGTTATCAATTTTCCCAGTCTTTCCAATTTCACAGTGTTGACCTTGTGTCTACACCCCAGGTGATTCCATTCCAAACAAAACATTCACTGTCTAAATTGCGTATCCATAATTCCCCACCCATCCCTATCTTTAATATTCTTGCCAAAGGCTGTGTGCGGTTCCACCTTAACCAAAGGCTTCAACTGTGTAGGTCAATTTTAGCAGCTCTGGGTTTTGTATTTGGCTGTTGGATCGTCATAGCTATACTTATCTTTTGTAAAGACTCATTATTACACAAGCTCTGGGTAAATAGATTTAGCTTGAAAGTAAACTCTATTCAGGATACAGAAACAACATTGTACAGTGCAAGTCAATGAATGTCTGAGTAACTCAAACAATTTATCATGATTAATTGGCAACAGCTAAAGGTTAAGTGTAACTAAAGGTGAAATTGAGAAGCATTACTTAATGTATATTTTGCTAATTTTAACATCTTGAATTGTGAAAAACTATGCAGTATATACCTATATATGTAGTATATTCCAGTGTTGAGCATAGTTGAGCATTTATTTTTGTTTTATTAGTTATATAGACGAGTAAAGAAAAGTTATTCCACAACACTGCTGAGTAAATTATACACTGACATGGCCAAGCCTAGTTTAAGGATGGTGTTGTAAATATCAAAAAGAGTTAGTTTCTGTAATTTCTTATTATACATTTACTTGATCAATTTATTTTGTTTTTAGTTTCAGATGGAAGGGGACAGAAAAAGACATCATGTCGCCTTTGGCTCATCTCTAGATGCAATATGTTTATAGTCATTGTGAAGTTGAATTCGACATAACATTCAACTGTGAGAAATGTCATTAACATGCATCTAGATAAAAGAACTGACAAACTGATAATTAAATTATCTACACATCACAAATGAGCCTTTTGCGGCACTACCTGAACCCAGCAAACATTTGAAACAACAGTCCTGAACAAACGATACTACCCTAACACAAATCGAACGATACTACCCTAACACAAACCAAACGATACTGCCCTAACGCAAACCGCTTGATGCTGCCAGCAATCGGTCCTAACAACACTGACCATGTCATGGATTACTTTCAACTGCTGTTGCAGTTCTTGAGTTTGTCCAGCTCCATTCCCCATGCACCAGGGTTGTTGTCGTAATAAGGTATAATCATAGGTGTATACGGCCTGCCAAATTCATCTATTAGCCTGCACCCACCTGGTATCCCAGGTATAAATAAGTCCCTAATTAGGGGGTTGCAGGGAGGTCCAGATTTAAAGACCCCTGTATTAGACTCTGGGTCCAATTGAACCCAAGTGCAACCCTATGTGCACATTCAGCCCAAAGAACATTTGTAAGCTTTCACACTGATCTTGTTAGTGAAGGCCTGGCTCACAATCACTGGTCTAATTTATCCCAAAGGGTTTCAGTGTGTTTCATGCCAGGGCTCTGTGCAGGAAATTAAGTTCCTCTTCACCAACCTCGTCAAACCATAACTGTATGGACCCCGATTTGTGCACAGGGGCACAGTCATGCTGGAACGGTAAAGGACATTCCCCCAAACGTTTCCACAGAGTTGGAAGCACCTATGTCTAAAATGTCTTTGTACACTTCAGCATTAGGATGACCCTTCACTGGAAGGGGCCTAGCCCAAACTCTAACACACAACCTCAGACCATTATCCCTCCACCACCAATGCATTCACGTATAGGCGTAATTCATCACTTCCACTTCACAACTATAGAATTTACAGTTAACCGTGGCAGATCAATTTAGGCAGACATTTCACAACCTGACGTTCCTATTTAAAGTGCCACGTCTAAAACTCACTGAACTTTTCAGTACGACTCATTGTACTGCCAATGTTTGTCTATGGAGATGTTGTGGCTATGTGCTGGATTTTATGCACCTGTGAATAATGGGTGTGGTTGAAACACCAGAAGTGAACAATTAGTAGCGGTGTTCACATACTTTTGGTCATATAGTGTAAATCAGTGGAATTACGTTTGCTATCAACATATCCACATTGCTATTGGTCCTCAAGAATTGCTATTACATTGTTCTGTTGAAATACATGCTGCAATGAACAAGACAATTACAGAGCTTTTTACCTGTCCATTGGCAGACGACAGGCAGCATTATCGAATCACAAGTCACAGTGATGGCAAGAGAAAGTTGTTAGAAAGAATTTACAGTTTAACATCAATTGGTTGATGTAGCTTAAAGATTGTTATGGCTTGGGCATTGTCACGTATGTGATGTACGAATGAAGGAAGTAGACGCAAGGATCCCACAGTTTAGTCTGTCTGAAAAATTGTATTGAATATGAAACACAGACTTGGACAATTCGTCATTCCAGAAACAAAAACAAAACAATAAATGCTTCCCTCTCTAGGGAACAAAACCCCTAATGACTCAGCTTCTTATAACGTGATCCTAATGACAAAGTCCCATCAGGTGTGGAAGCGCTCCACCCCCGTCGTTACAGAGCACTCCTCTCCAGGCGCGGCTCCCGCAGCGCCCACCAAAGACCGTCGAGGACGACCCCGGGGGTTTGGAGCAGGCCGGTCAGGACACCGACCATGAAAGTTGGCGGCCAGGGAGCGATCGAGACCCAACCGGCCTGAGAAGAGACACGTGAAAAACGTTATGCATGCTATAAGACGATGGCAACTGCAGAGCGTACGTCACTTCGTTGATCTGATGTACGACCCTGATTGGCCCAATGAAGCGAGGGCGAAGCTTCCTAAAAGACTGATGCAACGGCAGATCGCGCGTCGACAGCCACACCCTATCGCCCAACTGGATGGGAGGCGGCACACCGCGCCTCCGGTCCGCCAGACGCTTCTGACGGCGAGTTGCCTGTTGCAAACGTGTATGAGCGGCAGCCCATACAGCCTCAGCCCGTCGGAACCAGCCAAGGCGCCAATGCGGGCTGATAACCTAAAACGCATTGGAAAGGAGTGAGATGCGTAGAGGAGTGTCGTAAGGAATTCTGAGCATACTCAGCCCAGGGAATATAACCCGCCCAAACAAACAATACGCCCTCAGTAATTTTCCATACTCCTGATTCTGGCGCTCCACTTGACCGTTCGACTGAGGGTGACATCCCGACGTCAGACTCACCCCAACGCCCAAGCTTTCCATGAAAGCTTTCCAGACCCGCGAGGTGAACTGCGGGCCTCAATCTGACACATTGTCTTCCGGTAGACCATAATGCCGAAACACATGCTAAACAGTGCTTCTGCTGTTTGTAAGGCGGTAGGTATACCAGGTAGAGGAATCAGCCTCGGAATACTAAAGCAATCAACAACAAAGGATTGTTTTTTTCCGAAATCTCTGGTAGAAATGTTCTCATTTCTGTTCCAACATTTTGATCTTTTACAATAATTAAGTGGGGGAGCCTCCCCACTTTATGTAATCTCACATATACTGCAGGTGAAATAAGTATTGAACACTTCACCATATTTCTCACTAAATATATTTCCAAAGATGCTATTGTCATGACATTTTCACCAGATGTTGGTAACAACCCAAGTAAACCATACATACAAAGAAACCAAAACAAAATAGATCAGAAATAAAGTTATGTTATTGATGGCAGCAGATTTGTGTCAAGAATTCCTCGGTACATTTGCCCATTCATCCTTACTTCAATTATGTGAAGTTGGCCAGTAGCCTTTGCCGAAAAGCAGCCCCACACCATGATGTTCCCACCTCCAAACATCACTGTTGGTATGGTGTTATTAGGGTGATGTGCAGTGCCATTTGTCCTCCAAACATGGTGTGTATTATGGCATCCAAATAGTTTGATTTTGCTCACATCTGACTCCACTATATTCTCACAGTGTTTCACTGGCATTTCCAAATGTTGTGCAGCAAAATTTAAACAAGCTTCAACATTCCCAGACATTGTTGGGAGGGCATGCAGGCACGTGGAGGTCATATACACTATTGAGTCACATTAGAAGTTGGAACCCTCAATCGATGGGGGATTTTGGTTTCCATTGACCGTTACATAATTTTGTTCTCAACAACTTACACAATGCACAAGATTTTAAATAATCTAAAATATTACTTAGTTCATTGAGACCCATTGTGTGTTTTAACTATTTTTTTTATAAGTGTATTGCCATTGTAGCTATACACGGTTCATGCTATGTGCCCTTGAAACAATGTGCCTTTCTCAAGTAAAACATTGCGTCCCATTGACTGGCCTAGAATTCCAACCAACAAATGTATATATTTCTTTAACCTAACCTAACCTAATCTCATTTTGAACTTTTAACAATGCTGATTGATTATAATAATGTATTATCCTGGTGTAATATTTACAAATATCAACAGGCAAAGTCACAATTTAAAAGGAATAAACAACAAAATGTAGTAATATGCATGTAGTATATTTAATGTATTGTAAGTTGCCAGAACAGAACACAATTTGACAAAAAAGAAGAAAATATTTGCCCCATTGTTAGCACATTACCAAAAAAAGTTTAATATAAATAGAGAAGGAATCTAAGCAGTAAAAGGGATGGTAGTAGAAATGGATCATTCATTTATACTGTATTGAGACTTGTGACTGGTGTCTTCTCTGGGGTCACACATGCTGTCTTCTGGCAGCCACATTTTTCAACATGCAAATAGGAGTGTTTGAACTTTGTTCCATCGGGGCAGATCATCTCCACTTCTTGATTGGTGGTAGATGCTTCCAAACAGCAGGAACAAGAGCGTTGCATTATGTTGGCCTCAAGAGAATACCTGAAAACGAAAAGGAGGGCATATCATTGTGAGAATGTCATTTTTTCTACTTTATAAATTCAGTCTTAAGTTGTAAAAGGTAAAGCTCAGTCTTAAGTGGTCCTAAGAAAGTTGAAAAAGGCATTACAGCGGTTAAAGTGACCTCTGAGTTATTTTAGGTGAAAAGTAATGATTAAAATGATCTGATATAGATCATTTTGTAGTTACGTCCCTTACAACCAAGGTATACTATGCCAGATACATCTTAAATTAATTAAGTTCAAAGTATCTTATATTTAATTGTTTAATCGCTTTACAAAAAAATATAATTAAAGAAAATGTTGCAATAATTGGATCAATACCCAATTTAATTCATAGGGACTATAGTCTTTACAATGTAAAGTATCTGATATGCTAAAATGTTATGTTTTATGTTGTTGGTCAATTTATATTTCAGGAATACTCACATTGCATATGTGCCACAGGATCCACCACAAGTTGTCATTTGCACTTCGTTTACTGACGTGCAGCCATTCTTTTTCAGGAACACTTTGCTGTTTGTCACACTGCACGGCTTAGTTTTTGACGTACCTGTAAAAAGTGCCAAAAAGGATATTAAATTCTCAAATTATTGTTTAACAACTACAGTAGTGCAGTTACAACCCAGCCTTGCAGGAATAACGTTAATATACAACTGTGAAATCACAATTACATTCAGTATGAATACGTCAACATATCTTGGTGCTATTGGAGCGTAATGACTTGCGATTACGTTTAGTGTTAACATGTGAAAACCATTTTACCTACGATCAAAACCCGACTGCCAGAGGCAGTTATGAACTTATTAATACTTAGAGTGGCTGTTTGCAAGGATGTTGTGGACAGGCATAAAACTGCCGGCCAGTTGGTGGCCTATTCGATTCTAGAGAAAGGCAAGACATATGTCCAGTACAGTAACTGAAATGTGTCATATTAGATTTACAAATAGTCACAATCCCCATAAAGCACAGGTGTCAAACCGGATCCACGGAGGGCCAAGTGTCTGACGGATTTCTTTCTCACCTTGTACTTGATTGATTCATTAGGTCATTAGGTCATTAGTTAGGATCTACCCTTACCTGGTTGTTAGGACTCAATTGCGAGCCAATTGAAAGGATAAAACAAAAAACAGAAACACAAGGCCTTTCATGGAATCAGATTGACGCCTGTGATCTAGCTGGTAATGAAAGCCTTGCTCCATTGATTAGTTTGACACCTGTGATCTAGCTGGTAATGAAAGCCTTGCTTCAGCGATCAGTTTGACACCTGTGATCTAGTTGGTAAGCCAAGCCTTGCTCCAGTGATTAGTTTGACACCTGAGCGGTAAATCCTAGGCATAAGTGTGTATCTTTGTATTATTCCACCATTCTTTATAGGACTTTCTATACAGGAGTTAAACAGATCCCCTTGGAGGAAATGTGCAAGAAACATAATTTTCCTGAATAACTGTCTTTTAAAATGAATGGTGTTAAATACACTCACAGAGTGGGCAGCAGGTATCTGGAGCCATGACTTCAGTTCCCTTAAAAATACAAAAATGGTTTTAAAACGTTAAGAT
This sequence comes from Novumbra hubbsi, assembly GCA_016801125.1. Classification (NCBI taxonomy): domain Eukaryota; kingdom Metazoa; phylum Chordata; class Actinopteri; order Esociformes; family Umbridae; genus Novumbra; species Novumbra hubbsi. Next base: position 29,007 of record JACXGK010004765.1, read on the forward strand.
GTTTTAGTCACTGGTGTAGCTTATATCTGGCTTGGTTTTCCATACAGTGCTCTGACATAATTTGTTGAGTAAAATATTTTTTTTTCTCTGTAAACTTACAGGTATGCAATCCTCAGAGTTGAAGTCAGGACAGACAGTCTTAGCTTCCACTGTGATGAGTTGGTCAATCATTTTTACACACTCAAATCTTAAACACTTGTTTCCAGGTGGTGTCCATATGGATCCAGGCTGTAAGGATTAATATAGAATGTGAGGTATATCAACAGGAGATGCTTTACGTTATGTAAGATTTAAGATTGGATAACATGGTTTGTTTGCATGAATTAAACACAGCAGTAATGTGTTGATGTTTTTTTGATTATCAATTCCATTTGGAATGATGTGGTACGTTATTTCTGAAGAAAAGATGCTCTGACTGACAATTTATGTTAGAGATAAATAACGTGGCCATGCTATCTTTACCTGAATAGTGTGGGTGGTATTATCTGGCAGGCTAACCACACAGCTGGTCTGTACACACTTTCCACCACACTGTTCAGACATGTTTTGATACTCGTAGCCCTGTAAAGAAGTCAGACAAAAATATATAAATAATGTAATGATCTATCTTATACCGAATAGGGTAATTCAAATCTTTCAGCATAATTAAACTGTACACAACATTGAAGAAATAACATAAAATGCCAAAGATAGTTGTTACAAAGAAGAGCACTTACCTGTGGACACTTATGATCACAATCAAAAGGCTTACACTCGACGACACGTTGATTAGTTTTGGCGTCAACCCTGTCACCACAAACACAAGTCTGGCAGTGGCCCATGGGAACAGTGGCCCCTGGCTGGAATGATGAAATGCAGTATTTTTATAGAAATTCAACAATTTGAAATACATTTATTTCTATTTAAATTCATGAAAGGACTTCATGAAAGGACTTTCTAAAATACCTAAGAAAGGTACATTATTTATCAGCTTTATTACATAACGAAATGTAAAGTCATTTTTATTTTATTTCAAACCTTTTAAAGGTTACATTAATGTAGAAGTGGGAAGTCTTATTAAAGTAGTTTATATTTAAAAAAAAAAAAATCACCTGATATTCAGTATTGTTAAACACGCAGACATTCTTCGGCACTACAGAGCGAAGAAAATCAATTATAATTCCAGACTGCAACTTGCATAATGAGAGTTACATAGTACACAAGCAAACACAGATGCACACTTACCACATTGATATGTGTGGCAACAGGTTCCCACAGTCACCTTGATCTCGTATCCGACTGAGCAAGTTACGTTGGAAGAAGGGCATTTTTGGGTATCACATTCTGTTTGGAAAAAAAACAGCATGAATGCAAATGACACCTAGGTTAACTTAAAACTATTTTTACAAAGACCTTTTAATGCCACCATGTAAAGACCATAATCCAAACAACTCACCGCATTTCTCCTGTTGACAGCAATTAACCGTTTCTACAACAATAACTTGGCCCTCCTGGTTACAGGTAAGAGGAGGCTGGTGTTCGCATGGTATTGGCTGGCACTGTATCTCCAGCGTGTACTCCTCACACACACACTCCTGGCAGCCGCTCACCCAGGTGTCATTAGCCTAATTTAAGTACATGAGGAATTGCAGTAAAACAATTTTTCATAACAAGGGTTCCATCTGTAATTGTGTTGAAATAACACATTCATAGCTATAAATATTCAAGAAAAGGTCACACGTATAACAAACACATAGTAAATCCTGAGGTGTGTGAGGAAAGCATCTTCAATCAATACAATCATCAATAATTATAATAATTGTGTTTTTTTACCTGTTTCCAATGTCCATTAGGCAATAGGCATATTTCTGAAAAGGATAAGGTAAAAACATACTTTACAGGGAAGATATTGCATTTAATTATCTCAAACTCCTTAGATGCAAATGCAGGTAGTCAACAGTCAAAACATTTTTGATGTCTATAGATTTATTCACTCTAAAAAGTTATATGCTATCAGTTTTTTGTGTAAACCCATTATTTTTATATATTTTGTGCAACTCAGCACATGGTGTTTCAATGATTGTAATAAAGTTACTCTCTAACTTCTGTAGTCACTGGCCAAATACTTGAGTCATTAATATTACTATGAGATTTACTGATATAATAAATCTGTACTAATCCTAACCTTCAGATTTATTGGAAACCTAACCTAAATTTCACTGTTAGTAACGCCAAAAGATATTATTTTGTGTAGTTAGTAATAAAATCAAAATAGAGATTAAAATAAACAAAGGTTTAAATAAATCTGTTGTGGCCAATGCATGAACTTTGGGGTTTGTCATTTTTCTGTTGTTGCCTCTAAATTGTGTCTTTTCCAACCTGACCTCTTTGTTTATGGAAATTGTGCATTCTGAATTATTTGTATGTTTTTGTAATGAGATCCAGTTGCTATTTTGCCATTCTTACCGCAAGTGGGAATACAGATATTTGAGTTAGCACTCTTCAGAATGGTGTGCGGAGGGCAATAGCATCCCTCCCATCTAATCTTTTCCATTACGCTGAACTCATTTTGCGTCTCAATGAATTTGATATTGTACCTGTAGAGATGTTTTTAGAAGAGTAATTACTTGACATGTGTTTTACATTAAACATCCATCCACAGAACAACCAAAACATTCTACGTACCCCGCGTTACAGGTTGGCTCAATTTGTGGACCGCATGCCTTATAAACCTTGCCTTTCGGACAAGTGAAATCTGTAGCAAGTCAGAGGAAAAAGTTAATTCACATTTTGCTACATTATAAAGAAACTGTCTGAGCTTTATGGTCTTGAGTTGTAGTCTACTTACCACATGTTCCATTAGTGGAACTTCTCCAGTCAATACAGACCCCTGCCCGTGCACATTCATCAGCGTACGCCTGAATGCTGGTGCAGCCAATGATGATCTCATCCATGTGACACACATCGAATTGGCATCCCCAAACAAATGGCTCGTAGTTCACAAAACCATGGCACGACTCAAAGACACTTAAAGAAATGTAAGGTTTTAAAAACAGTAGATTACATTTATAATGACATACCTATTTTAGAAATAATAATTAAGTGATTAACTTTGCGCTGATATTTCTTTTTAATTGCACATCAATAAATCAAAAACTGTCATTCTCTTGTAATATAAACCGATCAGCCAACATTCTGACCACTGACAGGTGAAGTGAATAACACTGATAATCTTATTGGGTGGGATATATTGTGGGTGGGATATATTAGGCAGCAAGTGAACATTTTGTCCTCAAAGTTGATGTGTTAGAAGCAGGAGAAATGGGCTGGCGTAAAGATCAGAGCAACTTTGACAAGGGCCAAATTGAGATGGCTAGACGACTGGGTCAGAGCATCTCCAAAATACTGTGGGTGTTCCCTGTCTGCAGTGGTCAGTACCAATCCAAAGTGGTCCAAGAAAGGAAAAGCGGAGAACCGGCGACAGGGTCATGGGCGGCCAAGGCTCATCGCTTCACGTGGGGAGTGAAGGCTGGCCCGTGTGGTCCGATCCAACAGTTGAGCTACTGTAGCTCACATTGCTGAAGATGTTAATGCTGTGATAATGTTTTGACAGAGAGGTGTCAGAACACACAGTGCACCGTAGCTTGTTGCGTATGGGGCTGCGGCAGACCAGTCAAGGTGCCATGCTGACTCCAGTCAACTGCTGAATGCGCTACAATGGGCCTGGGAGCATCAGAAGCAATGGAAGAAGGAGGCCTGGTCTGATGAATCACATGTTCTTTTACATCACGTGGATGGCCGGGTGTGTGTGCATCACTATCCTGGAGAACACATCAGGATGCACTATGGGAAGAAGGCAAGCTGGCTGAGGCAGTGTGAAGCTGTGGGCAATGGTCTGCTGAGAAACCTTGGGTCCTACCATTCATGTGTTTACTTTGACATGTACCACCTTTCCTAAGCAGTGTAGCAGACCATGTGCACCCTTTCATGGAAACTGTATTCCCTGATGGCATTGGCCTCTTTTAGCAGGATAATGCGCCCTGTCCTAAAGCAAAAATAGTCCAGGAATGGTTTGAGGAACACAAAAATGAGTTCAAAGTGTTGACCAGGCCTCCAAATTCCCCAGATCTCAATCCAATCGAGCATCTGTGGGATGTGCTGGACAGACATGTCCGATCCATGGAGGCCCCACCTCGCAACTCTAAGGACTCTGCTTCTAACATCTTGGTGCCAGATACTGTAGCACACCTTCAGAGGTTTAGTGGAATTCATGCCTCAACTGGTCAGGGCTGTTTTAGTGGCAAAACCTACACAATATAAGGCAGGTTGCTATAATGTTATGGCTGATCAGTCTGTCTCTGTTGCAATTAAAATTCCAATGTACATTTTTTTACAATTAAAATTCCAATGTAAATGTTTTTATTATTATTGTTACTATATATGTGAGACATTTTTCATTCGAGCCATATTTACTAATGAAATGTATAGATTTACATTATAAAAACTTAAATGCATGGCCTGAGTATTTCTGGAGTCCTAGATACACCCCTTTTCACCAGCTGGTTTTAGTGGTGAATCGTTTGATGAATGATCCTTATCCTAGTAATATCATAGCAAACACACATTCATCCTAGTCAACAACAGTTAGGAAGGTAAGACTGAGTCTAACTTTGACTCCCCAGAAGTTGAGGTCCACTAAAGTCACAAGTCATGGAAATTGGGAATCAATTCGGACTTGAGTCTGAGCCTTGGACCTAACGGGGCCATATGCATGATATTTAGTACACTACTAGAATACACACAAGAAAACAATTCCAAAACAATTTACCAGATTCCCAATGTAAACATTCTCGCCAGTCCATCTATCAATTTGCATTGACTTGTGATCTCATTAAACTTGCTTTTGACACTTGCAGTACTTTCTTTCCTTCCCTAAACCCCCCTGGACTTGCTAATACTATTCGGGTCCTGTTGGGTAAGGAAAGACCAGGAAGAGATTCCGTTGTTTAGAGGCAGGATTCCTCTGCCCCTTTTAGTGCTAAAACACTACTCAGCTAATTCTGGTTGAAAGAACTATGATCCCACAGAGGGGCAAGGTTTTACTTTAAATATAAATCACTACTTACGGGCCAAAAATGACATCACAAATGGATGTATTGCAACCTGATGGTTTGGTTGGTGGTGGTGGTGGTGGAGGTGGAGGAGTGCACTGACTGTTATTATGGTCTTTAACATGCCAATGGTGTGCCATGTCAGGACACGATGAATCAATTGTCCCATTTGGCAAGAGGCAGTCATCTGTCCGGTTGTTGTCACATGTACCTGCATAAGATAAAACACTTCAGTTTAATAACGAGGTATAATGGGTTAAATGTCTTAATGTAACATTTACCAAAACCTGTACTCACCGCACTGTCCTTCTGTGTTGTGGTTGAACTTGGTCCAGGGCAGGTATATGGCAAACAGCATACCAGTGAAAGTAATCTTGGCATCAATTTCTGGTATTACGACAAGGGTTTCAATTCCGTTGTCTGTGATGCGGAAGTCGTTGGTCTGATATGCTGGGATGACATATTTCCCATTGACAGAAATCTAAAAAAAGAACAGAGAAACCGGCAAAATATTTACAATCATTCTATTTTGGTACAAGTAGATTCTATTGTCTGTCCTAACCAGAAGTAATCATGAAATGCGGTCAAAACCAAATATCAACCACTTACAAAAACAAAATATGATTAAATATATGCATGCACGTTTACGTAGCTTGCTCAAATTTGACCTAAAAAATATTCCTGTAACATGGCTTTAAAATTCTGGTATCCCTGAACATATCCAACGTTTCATATGTGGTTTGAGGGAGCCGCCGTCGTTTTGGTTTCCGAATGCCAGGCTCTAGTTGACATCATTAGGTTAAGTTAAGTGTTTGGTCTAGACTGGATGTTAATGGAACGCTAGTCAATATCTAAATTTAAAGAAATGCAAGTCCCTCAAATGTAATCCTAATGAACATGTCTTCAGAGTATGAGTTTTAATTACCAGGTTTGTGAAAACTCCATTAATTTCCTTCTTGATCAAGAATATCTCATAAGATTGGTAATAAACGGTCAGTGACTGAGGACAGGAAAGTCGATCTGGGGCATCGCAGTAAAAATTATCAATAACAACACTGAAGTTGTACTTTGGCAGGATTTCTTTGACCAAGATATATGAACAATTTCCTTGGAAGCCATAGTACGTTCCATCAAAAGTAACGTAGTGAGGGTCTCCCCAACCATAACAGATACCTTTGTAAAAAAAAAAGGACAATTAGCATTAAAACATAACACCGATATGGAATATTTTAGGCTAAAATAACTGCGATTAAATGTAATGTAACAGACTGGTTCGTATAGAGAAATATATATAGGTAGAAGGTACGAATTGTACATTACATTATGTACTAAAATCCTTACCAACCGTATGTCAGTAAATCAGTAAAACACATTATTTATAATTGAATCTTCTATAACATAATTTTGTTGTGAACTTACATTGGCACACATATTCGAAACAGCACCCAGATTCATCAAAAACTTTGATTGCAGGTTGTTTATTTTGACATGATATTTTCTCCGGAGTTTTACAATGTACATGTTCATAAATAACTTTGCCGTTGACGCATGTTCCATTAGTGCACTGGTTTTCTTTCCAAACTTCCCCATTCTACAAACACAAAAGCATTTAGCCGATAGTAAATGTTGATATATTTCAATGTTAATGTTTATAAAACCTTTTCATGTTTATTTAGGAATAATTTCATTAATTTAGTGTATTAAAAACAATACCTTTCGTGGAGGAATAGTGTTGCAAGGAACTGGTGTAGTGGTTGGTATTTCTGTGGTCTGTGGTAACGTTGAAAGATGTGTCGTTTGAGGAGGAGTAGTTGGAGGTGTTGTACCACAATGGGTAAAATGGGGTTCTACTTCACAACTAGTGTTGCAGACTCCAATGTAGCACCCTCCCTCATGGTCAGAGACATTGTATACAATTGAGCCTGAAAATATATCAATGAATGTTTACCAATGTACTGTTATAAACACAATAACGTTAGTGAAAAGAATTCAAACTAAGAAGGTATTAAATCAAAACTTACCGACGGGAAAGTCAGCATGGTTTACATGACAAGAACAGATTAAATGTTCTGTTGTATATCTTCGTGTGCTTGTTGAACCTGTTACTACAGAAATAGTTGTGGGAGTCTGCGTTGTTGTGTATGGACATTGACAACATTTTACTCTGATCTCGTAATCAAAACACATTTGTTGAAGACTTTGCTCATTATTGCTACAAATCAGTCCAATGGATGAATTGCATGTCACATCCTGGCCCAGCTGTGATATCGTAAGAGCAGGATATTGTATTGCCCTACAATCAACTGCCTCTGGTGCTGAGCAAATGTCATAACCAGCAGCAATTATATTCTTTATGGATTCATTTTCTCCACCTTCAGGGC
>JACXGK010004766.1:0-36326 GCA_016801125.1 Novumbra hubbsi
GTTCATTGGTCTCTGGGGATGTGACCGTTACAGAGGACACCACTCGGTTCATTGGTCTCTGGGGATGTGACCGTTACAGAGAACACCACTCGGTTCATTGGTCTCTGGGGATGTGACCATCCTCATTGCAAACGTAAATAGGATACATTATTCTGGAACTTTTTACTTCAAAGCTTCACTGACCTCCAAGATGACCAATCTATTTAAAACAATCTTTAGGGTCAAATGTCACCTTTTAAACCATTCCCATTTACAACTTTAATTCTGCTCACAAATTGTGCCAAGAGCCAAGAACAACATCACAACATATTAACTGACCTCTTCATGCAAAACTACGAGTGAATTTCAAATGCAATATGAATAAATAACCAAACATACGCTCCTCTCAAGCTCACACCGCATACTGTTCTGAACTCAATTTCACACTCCACCGCTTTCTCAGACAATTTAGACAGCCTGACGCCAACAGCAGAAAGTGAGAAGACAATGCATTTTTTAATATACTTTTTCACAGAGGCGTATGTGTGTGTGTCAGTGTCTGTGAGAGTGAGAAAAATGGTTCAACCCCTGAGAGAGAGAGAGAGAGACAAAGGGAGAAAGACATCGGGCAGAGCCAAGAGGACTGTTTTGTCAGTGATTCACTGAGTGTTTGCCCCAACACCCCTACAATAATTCTGCAGAGGATAGGAAAATGTTGTGGAAGGAGAAAAACCCTGTTGGAACATTCACAAATAAAGGGACCGTTTGTCTCTTTCTGTCTGTGCTGACACTAAAAGCGTAAACTCGGTCCTACAGCAACTTCCTGCTAACCTGTCAACTCACGGTTTCTAAATATACGTAATTACAGCGTGTTGCCTTGTATTCCAAAACTTTGGTTTTACAGAGTATCGCTGTAAATAAGTTATTTAAACGGTTTGGAACGCTTGGTAATATACCGTTTTTTTTTTTTTACAGTGGTGTCATGCAGTCAGTAAATTCTTTATTTCGATTTGACCGTAAATTCCGACAACAGATTTTAAGCACCGATAGTGTTTTTCTTATAGAGTCATACATAGGAAATGTATGTCTTTTTGTCCCAAATGTCACAAGCAGAAAGTCATCACGGTTGACCTTGAAATGGCCATTGTGAGCTCATCATAGTTTATAACCTTGAGGTACTTACTCTATAACAAGGGGAGGTGACAGAGCACTGGACATACCAGAGTTTGTAAAAAAAACGTACCAAACACTGCACACCCACTCAAGTTGCTATCGGACTTTTCAACCACGTTCAATCTTGGAGGGACCAGGGAAAAAGCCCAGCTAATTCTGCTTTATCAGTGGGTTAGACATTTTCAAAGTCATCGCAAGGACAGAACCTTTGTGCTCGGGGGAAAAAGGAGTATCTTGTGCCAAGCTATCTGCTCAGAGGACCGTTAATTATTCAAGGCGGACGTTGCAAATATTCAACAATTTAGTCACTCCATTCAGACCCAGTTCAGGTCTGCTGAGCGGTTCCTTTCTTTCTTTGGTAATTGGCTTAGACATATCAGATAAACTTTCTGGAGAATTCACAAGTAAGCAGGTACGACATTCTAATGTTTCTTTCCATTAGTCCTTCCGGCAGGGGGTAATGTGTTTGAAATTAATGCCACATCCTCTAGTCCAACAGGGTTTTTTGGTACTCTAGTCTAATTCATGCATGGTTGGGAACTAATCCAATATTAGGCTCTGTTATTTCTTGTACAATCTAACATGGAAATACATGCAAATCATGAACCAGAAATGGAACCACAAAGTGGCACAGGATTACTACACAAGATAGAGTTCGTGTCAGACCTGATTTAGCCTGGGTTTCGTGTCAGACCTGATTTAGCCTGGGTTTCGTGTCAGACCTGATTTAGCCTTGGTTTCGTGTCAGACCTGATTTAGCCTGGGTTTCGTGTCAGACCTGATTTAGCCTGGGTTTCGTGTCAGACCTAATGTAGCATGTTAAAGGTGGAAAAACAGAATCAGTGTGCTTTTTTATAAGCTCCCAGTGTCATATGGTCCAACTATTCATCACATACAATGACATTAATGAGAGAGAGATAGATATACATCTATTGATTTAGTATCTTTTGTCTAGAGCAATCCTCCTGTTGAGTTTACCCTACACTTTGTGCCATAATCATCTGAAAAAGAAACTACCCAGACTGTCAATTCCCCCCAGAGGAGAGCTGGGATGTGCTCATACCTCTGCCATGTTTCCATGGAAACATTCCCATGGCATAGCCCGTCGCAGAAACCGCCACACGCGCATCACTCAGGCAAGGGCTTCTGGGGATTTCTCTGCCCGTGTGAAGGAGCTTGAAACTCGGGCCATTTCCCGAATTTCCACTCTGCTCGCGTTACCCGCGTGAACGGGGACCGGGGACGCTTTGATGTTTGCCGTTAAGACGCAAAAGGCCGCTTGACGACATATCGACCTTCGCTTTGCCTTTCTTAAACGAGATCAGGGGCCATTTTGGGAAGCAACGGATTCCATCACAGCGACACCACCACGGCACGCACATCAGAGCATCCACCTTTTTTCAGATTTTGCATCTATTAATTTTTCCATCACCACCAAAACAAAAACCCACATATGCCTCATTTCGCATTTCATAAAACCGAAGAAAATGAAAATAACGAACAGAAAAACCCTGACCGACCCTCTAAATGAAAACGTATGATGAGGTTAACTCTCTGACGCAGGGACTGATTGCCTCACGTACCAGTCTGTGGGGAGCCATTGCTCTCGGGCCTGCTTGGGTTTGATTAAGCCCCGTTCTATTACGCTGCATCCCGCTGAGTCCACCAGCGTAACGAGACTAGCGTAGCGACGATAACACCCTGATAAAAGATCTGAGCAGACTATTATGAATCCTCCGCCGTGTAGGATAATAAACGCACTTCGGGGAAGGCTGGGGCACGGATTCCGGAAGCTTCCGGGCCAACCAGACGGCTCAAACCTAACCTGATCGCACTTTGGGACGCCCCTCTTCGAGCGCTTCCTGCTTTACGTCAACATTTGCGCTTCCTAAGCACTCTATACTGGCTTGTTCTGTATACAACCAGGAACAGGGTTGACATCAGTTAAAAAACACCTAATCACCCTCATTCATGAAAACTTCTCGGAAATGTTCTCAGCTTCAAGCGTGCGAAGGACATGCAATCAATACCCATTGTGACCCACGAACCCCGTCGCACTTTGCAGAAACGAGCGGATAATCGCTCTTTATTTAATCATCAACCTATGAATCAACCTATGAACAATTGTTTTGCAGGATCGCAAAAACGCATCTCCTTCAACAGGACGGAGTTCAGTTTTCTTTCACCGGGCATCAGAACATCCTTAGCGGCCGGGCGCGGCAGAAAGCCTGAGAGACAACGCAGGAAGAGGGTGAAAGAGTGATGGAGGCGGAGTGAGAGAGAACAGCGAAACGGACCGAGACATATATAACTGTGAGAACGTAGAGAAACCAAACGGGCCGGGACCTCTTGGGGGGCCAACCGGGACACAGCTTGTTTACCTCACAGCAGTAGACGCCGCGTCAGGGAGTCGGCTCTGATCTAGTATGCCGGATAGATTCTATTATCCTGTTTGATCTAGTATGCCGGATAGATTCTATTATCCTGTTTGATCTAGTATGCCGGATAGATTCTATTATCCTGTTTGATCTAGTATGCCGGATAGATTCTATTATCCTGTTTGATCTAGTATGCCGGATAGATTCTATTATCCTGTTTGATCTAGTATGCCGGTTAGATTCTATTATCCTGTTTGATTGCTGCCAAGTCGTGTCTCCCGGGACCGTCCGATGCCACGACACATTTGTCAGCGGCATTTTCCTGTGTCGGCTCTCCACGCGTCTTGTCGCAATACTAATGGAGGGTCGATGGCAGCGGCCAGCATCAGAATGTCAGGCCCTCCGATTGGTCAAAACCTGGGTACCGTGCAGACAAAACATGAGAGTCAGGCGCGTGCGAGAGGAGCATTTAGAAGAGAATATGTTGCCATTAGGCTGAGCTTGCTGCAATGATTACCGATGCGAGTTCTCTAGCTTTCCGGCAAGTGTAGCTGGTCTGGGATGTTGCTGTTGATAGGCGATCGTTGGTTTCTTAAGTAAGCAATCAATGAATCAATCAAAACTAGATTCAACTCCCTCATTCATCTGTTGACACGGCAAAGTGGAGAGAAGATAGTCGTGACGAAAGCTTGCAGACTTTCATAAATTAGACAATGGATGTAAAAACAAATATGTCCCCATCTTCACTATTAGGACAACATTGAATACAGCTGGAGAATCGCAAAACAACAATTAAGCCTCCACATGCATACCAAGAATAGTTGAGCTTGCCAAATGTCACCGTTCAGCCACAAGCAGTAAACAAACATATCACTCCTGTGAACTGAGGCGGTAGATGTGTGAGGTCAAAGCACTGTTTTGCTCCCAACAGCCATAGGAACCGGGTAAGGATATATGGCCTCACGGACTGTATTTGGTACAAGGAGAGGTTTGGCCAAACCGGTCGCCCTCCATCTGGAGCCGTCTCCTTCCCCTGACATAAACCCCGTTCCGTGGCCTCCCAGTGCTGTAGTTTGGGCAAGGAAGGGGGTCTACATCTGTAACGATTGGGAATATACTAAGTATTTGTTATTAACACTTTCACCTCAAAGGTTAGAGTTCACTCATATTTTGAGTGTGAGATTAAGCTAATACTCCACAAATAAAGAAAACAAAGAGCGTTCTTAAGGGTGGCAATGACTTGGAAAATCGTAGTATATGAAAAATAGATGGATTGGCCAATATATTCTTTCTCCTTTTCAAGACGTTTTTTTCACAATCACAGTCAATGAGAGCACTCAGAGCGGAACTTAAAAACTATACATAATAATTGCCATCATGATTATTAAGGAAATCCACAGCAGATAACTCCATTAAATTAATGGCAAGTTAATTCCAAAGAATGCTTAAGGATATTGGGTAATAACGTCTCCTTTGCTTTGACAGAAATATTGGCACCACTGACTTGACGAAAATGAAATGTGCACGATGAATCATTGCTCTGGGAAATCAATTTATTTAGTTACTCAGAGGTGCTAAGTTATTTATTGCTTGTCAGCGTGAGCTGTTAGTTCAATTTAATTCCAAGTAAGAAATAAAGAAAGAGAGGAAGCTGTGTTGAGGAAAAGACGGAAGGAAAATGATTGCTTGGTGTAAAAACCACAAGCTGAGCACTGAAATAGACGTATCACCTTATTAAAAAAACAAGTAGGTCTTGAGAAGGCAATGTAGATATGAAAAAATTGTCTCTACACAAACTGCAAAGCTTTGACATCCGTAAAACGTACAAAAGTCTGATAAGAAGTGTTTTTCGTCATTACCACAATGACCACACCCACCCTCTTCTAGAGCCACCCTGTTGTGAGTCATTACCTCAATGACCACACACCCCCCCTAGATCCATCCTGTTGTGAGTCATTACCACAATGACCACACCCACCCTCTTCTAGAGCCACCCTGTTGTGAGTCATTACCTCAATGACCACACCCCCCCCCCCTAGATCCATCCTGTTGTGAGTCATTACCACAATGACCACACCCCCCCTCTCCTAGATCCACCCTGTTGTGAGTCATTACCACAATGATCACTCCTACCCTCTCATTCTAGATCCACCAGTGATCATCGGATGCCGTTTATCAGCTCATCCTTGGCCATAACTCACATGCAAAGGCGGGGAATTGACACAATCATCAATCACAGATACCTTCCATCTCTAAGCTGCTTTAAGTGGTCACCTCCCAAGATAAAAGCAGCAGGGAATTACAAAAGCACACCCATTTCTCGGAGGATGGGGGGGATACTTTTTTGTGCAACAATAAATAAATTGTCACTTCAACCATTATTGTGCATTACATGTTCCCCTGGGGGCGATTTGGTCTTGAATCTGCATGTAATCGTATTCATCTCAACCTTCCATCTTACCAGAAAAGTGGAGCCTCAGACAATAAAAACACAGGCTAGCAGAGAGCACGCCATTTAATCCATTTCCCCCGGTGTCGAGAGAAAAGCGCTAGCAAGGAATTCAAAAGATGCTTTAACAGATCAAACGGTCGGGCACTTTAGTTGATTCGTGTCACTCTATGATCTGTGACCAATTACCTAAACTACAATACATCAAGTGTTTTCTTGTCTGGTCTTTGTGCAGTGAAGTGCAGGCAAAGTTGGACAACTAGTGTTAAACTTCGTCTGTGGCAGCAACATACGTACAGAGGACTGCCGTGGCAGGTTGGACTCGGCTGAACATAATCAGCATATTGACCTACTTCATTCACCCACCTCTGGTCTCACATGGCCTGAATCTCAAATCGCATACTTGCATACTATATAGTACGCCAGATTGGTATGCAAGAAGACCAGTATGTCCCAAACAATAGTATGCTAATGGAGGATTTAAAGTGTGCATACTTTTTGAGGTAATATAGACCACAAACCCGTGTGCAATAAAAGAGGACAGGTTTCCACTATTCTCTCGTCTTTTTACTCAACAATAGTCGGTTACCGTCCCCTATATTGACAGTAATATGGCTGTTTTTAGCCACTCCCATCTGGCTGGAGGCTAAGGGCCATAAGGACCAACACCTCACCCCACAAGAACAGTTTCTTCCCATCAGCAGCTGACCTTATGAACTAGGCCAGACTACCCCCACTGACACCCTCTGCCCCATAACTTAACTCATAATTTATTCTACATAATTCATTACATTCCTGCACATTGCACTTTTCCACTTATTCAGTAAAGGTTTGCACATTTTATATTTACTGTAATTTCTATTTTTTTTACCTCATATTACTTACGGTGTTTTTCTGTCATGCAACATATCACCAAAGCAAATTCCTTATATGTGTAAACGTACTTGGTAATGAAGCTGATTCTGATTTCCACATAGAGCCTGAACGCGAACGCTGATGTGGGGAAGCTAGTAGCTAGAATAACTTTTGAGCCGGATCCTGCTGGAACAATCGGGTAGCCCCAATGTGATCCGGAACCTCCCCATTTACAAAGTGCGCACTGGTAAATAGCTATATAGTTATATGTAAATACAAAACACGGCCATGGTTCAGTGTTTTGTGGCAGGTTGTAATAATTGCTACGGAGTGACTTATTCCAAATCAGTTTACCGGTTTAAGAACAAAGAAGCACCAGTGGATTCGACTGTTAAGGTAAATAGGTAGGTACCTAGCAAAATGTCCACTTACCTTTTACTTCAGTACTCGCTGGGACAATGCAGCTACAAATCTAAAGTTATCTACTGCCTGCTTGAGCTCTAATTCCACCCTATGAAATTACCTGAATGAGCTACCACTTTGATTAGCGCTGAAGACGATAAATAGCGACAGCATTGCCGTTAAGGCTTGTGGTAAGTGTAGTTTTTGGGGTCTTAGAATAAAGTAACTAAAACATGAATTTCTCACCATAGGGGTTGAAACATTTACAAACTATTGCTACAACACGGGCATATGATATGTTTCACCATCTTGACAAAAAACAGAACATCTACATTGCACAGTAATATAGGAATGGTTAATATTTAAATTCTCAATGGCTCGAAACAATGAATATTTTACGTTCGGAACCTCACTTTCCAAGTATATTGTCTAATCCGTGCAGATCAAGTGTCATCCAATCAGTGCAGATCATGCATTATCCAATCAGTGCAAATCAAGTATTACCCAATCAGTGCAGATCAAATGTTGTCCAATCAGTGCAGATCACAGCAACTTAGCCACCATGCTCAAGTTTACACAGGAAGACCGGTATTTATTTTTTTTGTAAATACTTCAGTATTTTGAAAGATAAGACCTAAACATATCTAACATGGAAATAACGGTTTGCAACAGAATAAGAGTGCCATCTAGTGGTCTAAAACAGTAATGCTTGGTGAATTGTCAACAACACAGCCATTGTGGTGTCAACACAGCCCTTGTGGTTCACAATAGCAATAATGTCAACACTCCAATTTCATAATAAAAGTTTTCCCTTGGTGTATTGCTACCCCTAACAAAAAAACAGAAATGTCTGCCTTCAATCTTCGGTGACCTTCAGTAACCTTAGCTTCTAGACACGTTTGTGAAAGCCGAGACAGGATATCAGCATTTTAATCCCCTGTGCCATTTGCTAGGTGTAAACCAAATGGCAGCACGGTACTCAGATCACACTCTCTGTCTAGCTGTCACATTTGGCTGCTTCATCTAGAAAATCGAAAAAGAGATTACAGTGGACCTGTTACTGAACAACACAACAGGCGCCACAATTTCAAAGTCAAATTTGACATTCTCAAGAACAAGAAACAAATAAATACATATGACTGGCATGTCTCAGAGAAAGTAAATTTACAGCTATGACCCTTGTTTAATCATATACTAACAACTGAGTAAATGAGGTGATATTGCTTTTGTTTAATTCAAGGGGTATTTATAATTTTGATTAATCTAGACATGAAGGAATACTTGTATTTAAGATATAGAAGGCAAGATTTGCGGGGAGCTTCATTAGGCACAGTTTACGATAAAGAATTCACTGCAAAATTTGGTTTTTCATAATAAGTACAAAACTTGCAGAGTAGAAGACACAATAAATAAACTTTACTCAATACAATCCTTGAAAGTGGAACAGGTGAAATCCTAAACCCTGTTTAAAAATGAAAGCATTTTGGAGTTTATAACTTTTTGAAATCTTAGACCACCAGTCCCACTGAGCATTCTCCTTTTCAGGCCAGTTTCTTCACGTTGTTTGCTTTCATCAGAGCTTTAATGGCTCTGGCTCTCATTTCGAGCTCCAGAAGCTCCAGCTGCTGAGCCGAAGGCTGACTCACACCTGGAGCCGGGCCGGGGACAGGTGCGCTCTGAGCGGAAACCCCCATCGGCAACAAGGGCACCTCTGGAGCAACGGATGGCGGTGGAAGCATCAGCGCGTTCGCCTCTTCTGGGTTCGGCGCCAGCGCTAGGATCTCGCTGACGCTTTTGTCTATGTCCTTCTGCAGTTCTTTCTTGGGTTCGGAGGGATCGTCCGGGACCGGTTCCTTAACGATGGGGACCCCGGTCAGGGCGGGACAGAGGTCGGTCTCCACCACGGTGGTCACCTCCGCTGCCCGGACGGCTCCCTCTGCTTTCTCCGGTGGCTCGTCTTTGTGGCCCTCGATGTCGCTGTCGTAGGTGTCGGCGTTGATGCTGAGGACGTCGCTCTCCTCAGAGCCCCCGCCCTCTGCCGACAGAGCGCACACTGCAGTCAGCCAGCATCAGAGGGTAGAGGTCAGTCCCGCTCAACAACCACATGTACAAAGATTGTCAGACTCGGAAGAACAACACACCGGAAATCTACAATGTTTCCGTATTGGGGTCCTTTAGGCTACAGTCAACACCACGTAGCTAGCGGTACCTTGCTTGAGATCCTCAACGTCAGGGCTCTCTCTGAGGGAAGATGTGGAATCTACAATGTTGTCCTGCCTACACACCAAAAAAACAAAACAATCAGTTGATACCTTCCAGACTAAAGACGATCAAACGGATACGACCAACCACCAAAGAGTGAAGAGGGCCCACAAGGTCCTTGCAATCCGCTGCATTAGCAGGGACAGAACAGAGACATGGGAAGGGGACATCCTGCAGGTTTCGCATTTTAAAAACAACGAGAGGACCCGGCTGTCCTGGGGTACAGCGCTGCAATTGGTTCTTGTCCTCTGGACTTTGATAAGAGGTCCAGAAGCAGTGCGAACACGTTATTGGCGTCCTACTCACTGGCTCTCGATGGTTCTTGGTCCTCTTTCCTCTCCAAGGGCTCCGGTCAACTCTTCGCCTACAGGAACATGAACCGAACACACAGTGAGATTTGAGAACGTGAAATGAGTCACATTAGACCAACAACGGCAAAAAAAATAAACTCTTAATAACAACTATATTTTTTGACAGGAAAAAAAGTTGGACCTGACAACGTTGAATCACGGGCTTACCCTCAAGGATCTGAAGAAGGTTGCTTTGAGACAACTGCTCCAGTTGCTCCCGACAGAGTGTCTTGATCTCGTCCAGGCTGCAGCTCTGAAAGACAACCCAAAGAACCAAGCATGGTCACCGTCTGTAAATATATGCTTAGTCTAAGAATGCACTGACCGCAAGTCGCTCTGTTTACCAGCATCTGCTAACTGACTGATATATAAGTCTAGAACTGCTAAACTAAAAATGGGTAAAAACAGATGTCAAGATATGTCTGGTGCCTTTTTAAAGCCTTCTTGGTTTCTGTTACTTTTTGGGGGGAGTTTAAATGAATCTATCTTGTTGGCTGTAACATGAAAGCTAAACAAAACTAATACAAAGAATATTGCCACACAAATAATTTGGGCTCCAACACATCACGTCTGGCAGTGACCTGTGTAAAGCCACGTGTGCTAGTTGATCCCTTTGCACAGTCGAGTGTCTTGACCCGGGGTCCATTCCTCTTCGTAGGAACCGTGAAACAGGCTACACGCAATCACCTTGAGTTCATCGGGAAGCATCATTTGCAGCTTGCTCTCTCCCAGCACACGAATGCACTGGTCCAGCATCTCGTGCCGGTCTGTCACGTAGGCACTGATTGGTTTAAAGGGCACACTAAGGTCCAATCCTCCCTCTTCGATGTCACTGCCAGGCCCGTCCAACTGCGGATCTGCCAGTTTGTCCTTCGAGTCCTGTTTCAGGATGCATTTATATACAATTGTCGGTAAGTATATGACCCAAGATGAGATCGGTTAGCCTGTCCTATTAGCTGTTTGCTTACTATTTAAGCAAATGTATTTTGTAGATTGCTCTGTAATGTAACAGCCATGTTAAAGAGTTAACCGTTTGAAAGTTGTTTTGTGTGGTGAGCATTAGTCATTGTTGACCACAGGGCAGGTTACGGTATTGTTAATATGGCGGAATATTTTATACGACCTGTACTCACGCCAACCCTCGTAACTGTGCAACACAGTATAGCTAGCGGCCATATTCAAATCAAAGCTTCCTAAATGCTCTCTCACCTCAAGGCTAGGTTCTGTACATTTCCGTCTTCTGTCAACATGCTGATCCTCCGAATGTGCATTTTTCCTCTTCTTTTCCCTGCTAGTCGATTTTTTATGTAGCATTTTTTTTACTGGCTACGACAACGAGCAACAAATGTGTACACTAAATGTTCTTATACGGTTAGCTATGGAGTTAGTCTCCGGGTGGGTTGCCTGGTAGAAATAATATAAACAGATCCCAACCACGTATAACAAGCGCGAAAGGTCACTATAGCAGCTTCTTTAGCAACACAATAAAGTACGTCCGGGTCATCCTTCTTTATTTCTGAAATGGCGTTTGGCAGGCAACGTGTTCGGTGCATTACCGCCACCAAGAGGACTGGAGTGTGGACCAGAGTTTATGAATGCCAATTCTAGCGAAAACTCCCATTTACTGAAGACAGAAGAAGACAGAAGACACAATTAAACACTACATCACCAGAATGTTTTGTTAACAATCTAACTCTACCCGTTCATACCGTCGATAGATCTTTAATGATTGAAGAGCTATATTCAGTGGTTTCAAAGCTACTCCCAATCAGCTCCCACCCCATTCCTGAAAGACATCTCATTACATTCACTATTTACTTCCTTTGGTCACTACTCTGTCAATATGGTCTTTCCACGTAAGATGACAGTCAAACCACATACCCCAAAAAACGAAACACTACTACCCTCTCCCCTTTTTCACCCTAGTGCTTTAAACCTATTTCATCACCAATAATACTTCATTGACAAATATATCTAACAGGGATTTCCCTGCCACTTTTCAAAACAACGCTCTCCAATAATGAATGGTTATCCATGGTTAACCATGGTTAACCATTTTAACTATCTGAATGTTGTGTTCCTGTTCTTAACAAGCGTCTCCGCACTTTCCATTCTACCGGGGCACTGCTTGTCTCCTACGTCTCCCGGGACCAATAGGAATCACTAGTTTTGCTGCCCCTATTATTGCATCACATAAATCCTCATTTTCAGATTCTATGTCATCTACATTTACATTAACCAGCCTCTTCGCACTCAATTCCTGAAACTGATCCCAATCCCCTTTTCCATTTCATGATCCTATTTTCTGCTACCTCATCTACACACACTCATACGGTCCGCGTCATTCAAATATGAAAACGTTGTAAATAAAGGTCCGGTTATACGTAAAAATGTGTAAGTGACCTGTATTCATTGTAATTAATTACGATTGCCGAGTGTTGATGTTTGTATCCCACCTCATACAATGGTAACCAACAACGCCACGTCCTAAAATATTATGCATGTTATTAGTTTAGCAGCATGACAGCGTGAAAGAATGGAGCATTATACTCAATTCAATGTGTCTCACCCAGATCCAGCTGATTAAATTACAGTAGAATAGCTGTTTATGATCATGGTCCAGACTAAAAACTGCATTTTGGACCGCAAAGGCTTCTATCCTTCTCTTTGCCTTCATTCATCAATAAATATAAATTACTGTCATTTTGTACGACTACATTGTTAACTTTTATTTTGTACTCTTCCAGAATTCTGGGAACCGGAAGTAGTAGTTAACCTTAACGTTTGTGAAGAAGAAAGAAAAAGCACCGTATATAATCTCGCAGGGCAAATTTAAAACGTTAGCAAATATACATTTGAAGGGGTTTCATTTATAAGATATAACAAGCTGATGTCCAGATGCTGGGTACGCGAGGCAGAGTTATTCTTTTGTCTTTTGCTAGCAACATTGTAGCTTCATTTTGGCACTCATAGATGATAGTTGCCATAACATTGTAGCAACTCCAGTGCCCTCCGTGGACACGTTGTTTGTAAAGTGAAGCGCTGCGCAAGATACATTTTTGGAACCGTGACGAGCACGGTTATTGTAACAACATGAAGCCTCAGTTGAAAACTAAAATAAGCAAGGAGACTTTGTTGTCGGTCCAAGCTCGCCCCACGAAAACCGTTGGAGAGGGGGAGGTGTCTCTCTCTTTTCAGGACGAGTTGGCGGCGACAATACACGGAGCCTTTGAAGTGGCGGTGGAAATCGCCGTACTTGAAGTCACTAAACTGGTAGGGCAGGCGCTTGGTGATGTCCGCGACCAGATGCACGAAACCCTACGGGAAAACAAGTCTCTAAAACAACGCTTGGAAACAGCGGAGCAGGAGTTGGATGCAGCGCGTGAAGGGTTGGCAACGAGACATGTAAGTGAGCTGGGCCAGTTGTCTACTAGTCCTCCTGGAAACCACAACGCAATAAAGGCTCATAAGCAGTCAAAAGACAGTGAATTAAAAATGAAGTGCTCATATACAATGGACGAGTATGGATATGCAATTGTGGAGGCAGAGGTCAGTAATGATCCGATCCACGGATCTTTCAGTGAAATCAATGAGGATGGTCGGGTCTGTTCCCAAGACATACATCCAGCTTCAAGAGGAGAGTCTATCCCTCCTGCAGACATCAACACACTTAAAGGTATATACAACTCTTTATCAATCCAAATTCCACACGGTGGTGCGTTATTCTTAGCTTTTCGATGTAGGAACAATAAGCCCTATTGCCTCTGACCTACATTTTCTTTACAGACTCCAAGGACGTGACTCAGAGTTTGTGTATAGATGTCAAAACCAGGGAAGAAAGCACCGGTCACGCAAGTAAAGAAGCAATATTTGGAGTTCATGACCCGTCACCACTTCACAGAGTGGCCCAGAACCTGGAGATTGAGTATGTTCGAGTGAAGGAGGAGAGGGAAATTATAGACAGCGGGTCTCAATCCGGTTCTGGATGCAGTTTCGACTTGTTGGTGGAAGAGGACTTGGGTCCAGACAGTTTGTCTTTGGTTCAGTCTAAGATGTTAGAGGAATGGAAACCGGACCCTTTGGATTTACAGATTTCAGACTCTCCAGTTCCTGGAACCAGCCATAATCTATGTAAGTCCTAGATAATAGCAGAGAGCCTGCCACTGAGTGTGACTATTCCACACCCGAGTGTGACTATTCCACCCCCGAGTGTGACTATTCCACCCCCGAGTGTGACTATTCCACCCCCGAGTGTGACTATTCCACCCCCGAGTGTGACTATTCCACCCCCGAGTGTGACTATTCCACCCCCGAGTGTGACTATTCCACCCCCGAGTGTGACTATTCCACCCCCGAGTGTGACTATTCCACCCCCGAGTGTGACTATTCCACACCCGAGTGTGACTATTCCACACCCGAGTGTGACTATTCCACACCCGAGTGTGACTATTCCACACCCGAGTGTGACTATTCCACACAAGTCTAAAATTCTGGTTAGAGGGCTAGAATGTAAACCAGCAGTACCCTGACTCTGAAGGCCCAGGGTTGAGAACCACTGCCCTCAATCAGTCAAGGTCACTCAACTTAAGATTGTTCAGTACTGCTAATAATTATTTGTCAGTATGTCTCATTGATTCTATATAACATGTAGAATGTGTGTATACCTGTGTAATTTAACATGCAGAATGTGTGTGTGTACCTGTGTAATTTAACATGCAGAATGTGTGTGTGTACCTGTGTAATTTAACATGCAGAATGTGTGTGTGTACCTGTGTAATTTAACATGCAGAATGTGTGTGTGTATACCTGTGTAATTTAACATGCAGAATGTGTGTGTGTGTACCTGTGTAATTTAACATGCAGAATGTTTCTATACCTGTGTAATTAAACATGCAGAATGTTTCTATACCTGTGTATTATAACAAGACATGCGTGTCGACTGTCTGCGTCCACAGCTCACACTCCTACGGTCCACCCAGAGGTACCGCAGCTGACCTCCCCGAAAGCCACCGCCCTTCCGGCCTTCTCCTCCCAATTCCCCAACAGCCTCTTCCATCGCGGCGAGGCCGCCGCCCCCTCCGCCCCGCCGCAGGTCTACGGGGTCCAGGTCAGGGCGCCGCGTGCGCCCGACCCCCACGCCGCGGAGCCCCCCGGCCACGCCTGCAAGCTCTGCGGCCAGGCCTTCCACCAGCCCAGCGAGCTCCGGAGGCACCACAGCCGGGCCCACCCCAAGCGGCAGATGTTCCCGCCGGGCCAGAGCCCGTACCACTGCAGCGAGTGCGGCCGCGACTTCAACCGCCTGGAGAACCTGAAGACCCACCTGCGGATCCACACCGGGGAGAGGCCGTACACCTGCTCCGTGTGCTCCATGCGCTTCCGCCACTCGGGGGCGCTCACCCGGCACTTCCGCATCCACACCGGGGAGAAGCCGTACGTGTGCGGACAGTGCGGGAAGATGTTTCGGAACTGCGGGGGACTGCGGTTTCACCAGCGCTCCCACGGCAGACAGGGGCAGAGCTAGTGGTGGCGTGTCCATGGCGGTGTGGCCGCGGTTGCCGGACAGGGGCCGGCGTTGTTCATCGAACCCTCTGCTGCCGGTTTGCGAGATTTAAACATTAAACCTGGCAAGGCCTTACCAGCCACGTCTGTGTTGTGGTTTATTTTCCGTTTGCCTGACCGCCTTACCCAATGTGTGACTCATTTGCAGTGAGTGAGTCCCATGCCGTTCCCTGCTTCACCTCAGTGCTTGAGAGCAGGCCCTTCAAGGGGGTGTTCCTGCTGGGCTGTGGAATACACACACACACACATAGGGTGGGCTTGCTTCACCTCAGTGCATTAGAGCAGGCCCTTCCAGGGGGGGTTCCCGCTGGGCTGTGGAATACACACACACGCACATTAGGAACAAATAAGAGCTTATCAATTTATGCTACACCAGCTGACATCATCCCAGTGTTTCTGTTATGTGAACTGGGGTGAATCAACCCCCTGCACATAGAAGCACTTACTGGGCCCTTCTGAGTGTGGGTGTCTAATCCCAGTGCCAGATGCCCCACTGAAAGTAAGAGACACTGCTGTGGATGACAATATTACTGTTAATTGCCCCAGTCTTTCAAATGAATGTGGTTCTCTTGCCTTTGGTAAATGCCGTTCACTTTAACTTACACAGTATTGTTTCACTGTCTTGTCTGCATAATACACGTCTCCCTGGCTCATTCTCAAGTGTCTTCACTTTAGATCAGGGGAGTTGTGGTCAGGGGCCACGACCCGATTTTGATGTTCCAAGGAGGGCAGGCATTTGTATTGTTAAGTACTATTTATTGGTCAAATAAGTCAATTTGTGGCCCAGGAAAGGGAAGTTATTGAGACATGTATAGATCCTTAATAATTTCTACTTTAGTAATAGTTGTAAAGTTAGAAACTCAGGGTGTCTTTGTCCATTATCATTAATCAGCAATTGTGATCGTCCCTCTCCTATTGG
Source organism: Novumbra hubbsi (assembly GCA_016801125.1). Taxonomy (NCBI): domain Eukaryota; kingdom Metazoa; phylum Chordata; class Actinopteri; order Esociformes; family Umbridae; genus Novumbra; species Novumbra hubbsi. Next base: position 16,327 of record JACXGK010004766.1, read on the forward strand.
ACAGTGTCCCCATTCCCCGCCCCTCCGACAGCGCAGCAATGATTGACACGTATCTGTCACCTGTCCCCTCCCTCACCCTGTCGGTCTTCATAAAACCCCTCTGTTCCCTCCATGCGGCTCATATTCTTCCACCTGATCCCAAGACGCCAGGATGGACCAGAAAGCTGACGGTACGTTGCTCCATTGGCTCTTTGCCCTATATGTCTCTTCCCACTGCCATCTCTCACATACGTCACTTAGATACATCTGACGCGTTGATATCATTTTAGGGGTTCGTTTATATTTCGCGAGTGCTCATTTCTGGCGGTCTGTGTCTGTACTCGTCCGCTGGTGGTTGGATGCTGCCACCTGTGTCCTCGTCCGTTGGTGGTTGGGTGCTGCCACCTGTGTCCTCATCCGTTGGTGATTGGGTCTGTCCCCTGGGTTTGGTCCAGTAGTTGAGGTTGTTGAGGTAGCCAGCAAGGAGGTCCTGAGCCAGGCAGTGAGGGCCACCTCCACTGACTTTGCCCAGGTGATGAGCTGCATGCACTTCAAACAAGGTAGGTGGCGCATAGTTTGGTGTTCTAGAACTTGTCGTTTGGTGTTCTAGAACTTTTAGTTTGGTGTTCTAAAACATGTAGATATGTGCTCTTTACTAACTTGACTTCTTCACTGGGCCTTTGAAGTAGTACATATTGGGCTGTGATAATATTGTAATACTTTTTCTCGGCATCTAGACCCTAACATGTGGTCCGTGCGGGAGGTTAACCACTGGTTAGACTGGTGCCTGGCCGAATTTGGCCTCCAATGCCTGGGCCCCGATCTGAGGAGGTTGCCTGGAAGTATCCTCTGTGCCCTGGAAAGAGAGGACTTTCTGGAACTGACCTCGGACCAAACCGCAGGAGAAATCCTCTGGGAGCATCTAGAAACCATGTGCAGTGGTAAAGGTCGTGTGACATGTTGTGCAGACTCGTGCATTTGATGAGTTTTACTGAAGAGTTTAACTTTTATTGAACAGTGACATTACTAATTACAGGTGTATGTCCACCCATGTTTCGGATTGTGAATATGATTGTGTCTTTCTAGTCATTTGCACATCGAATTCTCTCTGCCAGCCGCAAATAAACAGAGATACAACTACTTTTATACATGAATATATGACATACATACCCTTCTTTCAACTTCCCGCTGTATAAAACCTGCCTCTTATGAAGTATATTTATATTGTATATTAAACATGTACGCTGTGCTTTTCTTAGAGATTTACTTGGAGGTCACAGACAAGCAGAATCACCATTGCCAGTTTTCCCATCAGCCCCCTGTGGAACACCCACTGCTTCTGACCATTGAGCCTATGAGAGATCAAGATCCTTATCACCAGGAGGAACCAGGATGTTCCCACAGAAATCCACTGTCCTCTGGCACTTCGCTTCGGGACTTTGGCAGTCCAGGTAGGACACGCGAGATACACTTTGTCGTGGCTAATCTCTGGTTTTCCTTTTTCACGTTTGATAAATACTGGATTGGGGGAGGGGGTGTCACGGGTGTCAAACTAGAAGCATTCGAGGATGTTTGAAGTGTAACGTAACTGTTTCTTCTACCAAGGGTGTCAATCTCTCTCCACTTCATATTGTGACTCCGAATCAATGACCTGGCATTATGAGGACCCAGACATCGCCGCTTCCCTGTCCTGGACCGAACCAATGCAGGGTTCAGACCAAGGGGTGGAAGAGTCCATCTCTGAGGACCCCTTCAATGTGCCACACCCACACATGAGCTGTGATGAGTTTATAGGGCACAAGAACGATCAGGGTTCTGCTGCCGTTCTGGCTGGATGTAGTGGTAAGTGTTGGTCTTCATAAAGAAAGGGACCTACTGTGGACTCACTTTCTCTGGTGCAGCTACCACTGCAGCATGGGTTCAAATCCCAGAGACGTCCCTCTCCCCATACAAATATAAAAAGAAATATATATGTAAAGATAGGGAAAAAGAAATTGACATGCTGCTGCTCCTTCAGAACTCCTCTAACTTTCCCTAGTTTCCTGTCCAGTAACTGGGTGGAATTCTTGAAAACCTCAATCTGAACCAAAATCTCTGCAACAGTGTTTGGACCTGTTTATTTACAATGTATATGTTGGTGTTTTCCGCTCTAGCCGGCACGTTTTACCTTTAATATTCTTGCCGGGCCGGTGCAGTAAGAGCTTGGCGTCCCGGCAACACTATTACCCCTCCCCTTATCTTTGACAGAAAGGGGTCCCATTCAGTTGTGGCAGTTCCTATTGGAGATGCTGACCGACCGCAGTTGTCAATCATTCATTAGCTGGACAGGGGACGGATGGGAGTTTAAACTTTCCAATCCTGATGAGGTAAGATTATGTACTATATACTGTAACAGGTTAGAAAGGTATAATAGGAAATAGGAAGAAATAGGAAAGCTTTAATAGGACAATTATTACAGACTATAAAATGTTGAACAGGTTGTACCAGGCTACAATAGGTTTGGTACATAGGGTTTTTAAAATATGGGTTATGCCAGGCTATAATAGGTTGGCATAACCGACTGTACCAGGCTATAACAGGTTGGTTGAACCTCCATGTGATCAAGGTGGCCTATTTATGGGGACGTAGGAAGAACAAGCCCAAGATGAACTACGAAAAGCTGAGTCGAGGGCTACGCTACTACTACGACAAGAACATCATCCAAAAGTCCCCCGGCAAGCGCTTCGTCTACCGCTTCGTCTGCGAACTGCAAGACCTGCTGGGATACGAAGCTGGGGAGCTGCACGCCATGATGGATATTACACCCAACGGCGACCATGAGTGAAGCAGGGGAATTGGGTGGGTTAAGGCCCCCTTGACCACATTCCCTGGAAACACTCGGGGAACCTCAGCTGGTCCTTTTTGTGAGAAGGACGTTAAAGAATTGTTGAAATACTTCTCAGATTCACCCAATGTTGCAGACGACATAAAAACTAGGTGTGTTTGTAACCATGTTACTCTCAATTGGCTGGCATTAAACATGTTGATCATTAATGACATAGTCATGTCTAGGCTGTGCTGTATGTTCAAATGTGTACGTATTTCATTTGATGTCTTGAAAAGATAAAGATATTAGCACAGCACCTCAGATACATAGTTTTATTCTTACGATTTCTTATCAATCATTCAATTGTATTTTATAAATCCCTTTTTACAGCAGCAGTTGTCACAGAGTGCTTTTACCAAACACCCAGCCTGAATATTGATGAATATCACAGTTTTGTCAGTCATGTACAAGTAAATTCAATAAAATTCTTTGACCAGATAAAATGACCTGTGTCATGTTTGGAGAGCAACCAAACTCAAGCTCAGTCGCCCTGATAAAACCCAATTGAGGTTCTTATACTCCTTCCTGTCTATCTCCATCTGCTTTCCACCCAATGTCAAGACAAAAGTAAGGGATAGATGGATCCATTGTGTGTGTCCATCCAAATGTGGGTGGGTGAGTGTGTGTGTACATAAATTAGACCTAACAACTGACTCAGCCAGTCTTAATAAGCCAGTAATATCCCTATCTTTTTTTACTTTTAGTGCTTCACCTCATCTTCCAACTGAACGACTCCCTAAGCCTACTAACAGCAGGACTGCTTTTCCAGTTCTCTCGGCCAAACACTATCTGCTCATATTAACCCTGGGTGACTTAGTGTGTAGGTGGGGATCAGCCTGCGGTCCACACATAACCATGTAACCAGTCACCGAGCGACTGAATGTTTACTGAATGTAAACGATATTTACTATGATGACCCGGGAAACGCCATTGAAATTTGACCCGTTTCTCACATCACACAATACTCCTACTTGGACCTTCATATTCCAAGTGTGAGGTGTTAAAACGCCCCCGAGGATGAGGAGTGGTAGTCAGTAAAACGGACACCGTGAGCACCATCTCTCCATCATCCCCCCGTCGCTCGTGTCTCCTCCTCCCACGCTGCTCTGCTCCTCCAATTTACCGCATGGGAGCCCGGCCGCGAGGGAAGGAAAGTGGTGGAAGTAATACTCCCTCGGATACGTGGCTTTGTTTTTGTCTCCGAGCGGATACACGCGTGACCGCCGACCCTTCGCAACAAAAGCCCACCGAGGTGAAGGTAATAACAGCTGTGTTTATTTTATCACAGGACACTGAGGCGCATAACCATAACACCCGGTTGCTGACTAATCGCGCCGCCTAAAACGCGTCCGAGATGTTTTACGCGGCGACCCTCTCTCCAATCCGACAGATTTAGCGGAACGGCTGCTAGGTCCGTGGTGTGCGCGACGCGACTGCGAGGGTCCGCCGCTTTCCCAGGGATCCCCGGGGTAACAGCTGGTAACTAAGGGCTTGTCATCCGCCTAGTTCCTCGGACATTTGCAAACAAGGTCAGTCGTGATATCACTGTTTCGCGTGTAGAATACGTGACGGGAAGACGACCGCTGGTAACGTTTTGCACCATGCTTCCTGTCAAGTTTAACGAAAAGTGCAATTCACTTTAATAATTCGCATGCCTGACAATTAAAAATATAAAATAAACACAACCAATAAAACCTTAAGCCTCGCATAGATTGTGTCAGTTGGGTGGCAACACCGCCCGATAGACTTGTTAAAAGTCATAACATAAATACCAACACAATTTCCAGTTTGGAACTCCACCATAGGTTGCTAATGTGGTTTGCTAAATAAAGAGAAAGAGCCAGTGATAATTTAAAGGGATATTTGGGTGAATCACACACAAATAAAGATTTTAAATTCTTTACAGTACATTGTGTATTTCGTAGAGCTTTTCAAGAACCCCAAATCACCATACAATATAGCAATGATACGAAAAACAGGAGTCAAAACAAACTTGGCACAGCAGCACAAAATGAGTAAACAGTTAACAGAAACGGCCAAGGGAGGGCCAAGTCTGGGCCTTTCGGAAGAAACGGAGTTTGATGCCTTCTGAAAGATATTAATTGATTCAGAATCAACAGATCCAAGGCCCAACCCTGGAGAAACATCCGGAAGCAAGACGGTCAGGTGACCTGCTTACAGTCTGAATGCAGTCAGTGCAGCTTGGCAGAGAAGATCAGGCCGGTAAGGTCATGCTACCGTTTTGTGTCGGTCTCCTGCTGGTTGTGTGTTGTCATAGACGACAACTAGGTCATAGCAAAAGCCAGTCACATACCCACCACTGCGACAACCGAAATGGTAGCAGCGTACACCCGTGTGTGTGTGTGTGTGTGTGTGTGTGTTGAACTTTTAAGGAAGTCTGAACAGGACTGCTTCATTTTAATCAAGGTTTACATTTCATTTCACCCCACATAACTGAACAAGGTAGATGTCTGGCACAGAGGACAAAATCGTGGGTATGTTTCTTATTTACAAACTATAGGGTGTGAAGTACATGAAAACATGAAGTCAAGTGTGTGTGTGTGTGTGTGTGTTTCTGTGTCCGTCTTCATCACTGAGCCTGCTGTTTCTCCCACTGTTCCGGTGTCAGCGTCTTCTGTTCAAATGCGTGTATCTCTTTTAGCTCCTCAGCCAAACAGGTGTTCACCAGCCTGCCAAACAAGAAACAGGAAAACACTATGTCAACCAGGGTAAGCCTCCTTCTTACCAATCCAGAGTTAGCGCCTTATCAGGTCTTCCTGGCTTGTGGCATCCTTAAGCCTACCTATGTCTTGCCAGCAGTGGTTTACCCTCGAACTGAGGCGACACAATCAGAACTTTGAAGCTGGCAGCACATCTGTTAGGGGATGTGTCTTCAACCTCCTGTCAAAGGAATATATGCAGAAAAGGTCATTGGCCAGCTTTCACAGGTGTCTATGCTTTTGCTCCAGCCCTTCACTACGGTTTCAGCTATGGGTCAGTTAAATGTCAGAACACGAAACCAACGAGGGCTTTTATTTACTGTCCTGGGTTTACCACAGAACAGGTAAGCGCTGATTACAGCATGCTGCTGTAGGAAACTCCGGATAAGAAACTCCAGAACCACTAAATATGTAAACATGCCAGGACGTTTTCCGACACCTCGTAATATTCACATATGTCAGCAGGTTCTATCTAGACAAAATGAGATCAAAAACACTTCTAGACGGGCGTACCACATGTTTTGGATACATGCGCGAGTCAAGTGCAATTGTTGGGGAATCAGGAAACACGAATATACATACCACGTGCACCGCTCCAATCTCCTTCATTAGTTTGTCACGAATGTGATCTGTCGTTACAGCCATTATTTCGCCCGAGAGCCACCTAGTGCGGTCGATTTTATGATCTAGATAAAGACGTTATGTTGATTTATTTTGTTTCAGAAACCGCGAGAGTGGGCATCTACTACCGGTGTAGGTACTATGGGGCGGGATATGATGCTTAGGAAATATGAAAGTATCCAATCGAGAATGTCAAGGCAGAACTGGTTGGAACTGTTAACTAACCATATGCTTTTATGTTATAAGAAGGTGGGACAAATATTTGTACACCAATGAACACTGGAAGTGGAAAACCACAACGACCAATCAAATGGGAGATGAGGGAGCCCTTCTTGTACGATCGGGTTGATTTCTATTGCCTGATGGAAATATATGAGATGAAAAACAATAGTATAGCAAGGACCTTCTAAAATTACCCAAGAAAGCAGATGTTACTATTATTCTTTCAGATTGCATATAGCAAAATATAGAAAATGTTAATACAGTGAGATATTTTTTTTCAGGCACTTGCTTGAACTACTAACAATTTGAATTACAGCGAATGTGTTGTTTACTAAAGATGTTGTCATGTGGCTCTAGCTATGTATAGGATCGGGGGGAATGACCAGTCATTTGAATCGTATGCTTTTTGATAGTGCTGGGGTTAAACGATAATCTGCCATGAGAATTGGGGCCGGTTAATCAATGTACCTAAAAGGCATTTTTATCTTGATGAACATAGTAGCTAAGTTAACTAGCTAACCCTGGGACAGGATGCTATGGCGGTGTGCAATTTCGAATTATTATTTTCAAGATTGTCATTGAAACATTATTCAAAGCCAAGGCTACTAAAACTACATGAAGAGTTTGGTAATCTGATTATTTCATATACGCACATCTAGACACAATGGTCGTGGAGGTGGAGAGCTTCTTCGGTGTGTACATGCTGTATTGCACCAATCCTAAATTCAAGGGACGCATTTACGTAGGATTCACGGTGAATCCCGAACGTCGGATAGGACAGCATAACGCGGGGCGACACCGGGGTGGAGCTAAAAGGACAAGTGGACGAGGACCATGGTAGCTAACATAACTAATGTGTCGTTGTCCTTATGCGGTTATGGCTTCTTAGCCTGCTTTTGTCGTTGCACTTGGATTGTCATCTCTGTCTGCCTTTTCCAGGGAGATGGTGCTCATTATCCACGGATTCCCCTCTGAAATCGCTGCCCTGAGGGTAAGTCGTTAAAAACGCATATACACTCTCCACGTCCCCGTGTTGTGCGTGCAGTTTCCCGCCGCAGGCGCGCGTCTTAATACCCGCACCCGCACCATGTCCTCCCCGAAACAGTTTGAGTGGGCTTGGCAGCACCCCCACTCTTCCCGACGTTTGTCCCATGTCGCGCGGCGCTCAAAGAAAGAGTCCGGCCTGCAGTTCCACTGGCGCGTCGTGTCCAACATGCTGCGCGCAGCGCCGTGGAGCCGCCTGCCCCTTACCACCCGCTGGCTCAAGCAGGAGTACCGCATGGACTTCCAGCCCGGCCTCCAGCCCCCGCTGCACATCCCGGTGGCCTTCGGCAGCGTCCGGGCCAAGAAGCAGACGCGGAAAGAGGCGGAGGGGGAAGGGCGCGAGGCGGGGAAGGAGCCCGATAGATGTGTGCTTTGCCGGGGGACCGTCAAGGTAAGTGGGACGGCAGCGAATCCCAGCACTGGTCCTGGAGAGCTACGGGGCAAAAAGAAAAAGAACAGCGTGCAGGGTTTAGTTCCAGCACTGCAGCCGAACGTCTCATTTAGCTAAGTGGGTTTTCACCCGAACCTTGTCTAATTGAATCCTTACAGCCTGCAGATAAGCTGACCTGCCTCCATCCCTCGTGTCAGATGACCAGCCACCTGATGTGCTTAGCCAAGCACTTCCTCAAGGCGGAGCCTGCCCATCTCCTACCTGTGGAGGGGGAGTGTCCTGGGTGCCATCACTCTGTACTTTGGGGGAGTCTGGTTCGCCACAAGAACGGTTGTTACGGAGACCTGGAGGAAAACACAACATCTTCATCCCAAGTAAGCAGGGGAGTCAAATCACAGAGGTGTTAGTATCCTGTTTGTCAATTATTAGTTTGGACTTTTACAGGATAAAGAACCAAGATGTTGTTAGATTTGTTTTTAATATCAATCTCCTATTATAATCTTGTAATAACCCGTTTGTGATGTTCCACAGAACCACTGGACTGATGAACTGCAGATCTAAATGGGATTGAAGCTTTCCAGTATGGACTTTGAATTGGTACCGATACTCCATGAGCGCGTACAGGAACTGATAAGATAAGATGAAATGGATCAATGACTAGTGTGTTTCTCACACAGTCTCTTTTTTGCAACATTTACATTTTAACTTCAACTTTCAAGGACCTGAACCAACAGCCTTTTGGATACCAAGCCTGACAACCAAACCACTAAAGCGCCAGCCGATGAAGGTCCATCATTAGAAATTGTCATTTAAAGTTTACTCAGAAATAATAAGTCTGCTCTTAAAACGTTGTTAATGCTACATCTGAACCCTTTCAAGTGAAAATGAACAACAGAAATATATATTTTAAGACTCTAGTACAATAAAATAATTATGTCTAAGCCAGTATTAATTGCAAGTGTAAAAAGATGTTTGTGTCGTAACCAGAAAAGCATAGATATACTTTTCAGTAACTGTCCCTGTGAAATGTTCTTTCATATTTTCACATACCAACTGAATCCTTAAAAATAAACACAAAAAACGCACCTGAAACCATAGTTAGAAACAATTGAAATATTCAACAATCAGAACATGACAACAGAGTTCCAAGATCGAAGGTGTAGTGACAAATAAGATTGTAGATAGTGTTTGGCTAGAAAACCACATCAGTGTCTATCACAATGATTGCTTTAGGCTAGTTTCCTCAGAATGTGTACAGATCCAACTCCCTTAGATCTGCAGTCCACCAAATCTTCCCAGAGCTTCTGTCTTTGCATGGTTATGTTCTATGTTCGTTATCACTTCAGTTGCCTTAGCCGAATGGCACTCATTTATTGAGGTTTAATGAAGGATTAATGTCTAGATCACAGTATTCTACAAAACACAACATGTAAGCTCGGGGATTAAGTTGTGTAGCTTCATTTGTATCTTCAGGGCCTTTGTAAAGTGTTCAGACCCCTTCACTTTCTCCACATTTAGTTGTGTGACAGACTTAAATTATAATTGATTACATTTTGTCCAAAAATCTAAACCCAATATAATATAATGACAAAATGAATACACACTTATGGAAAAAAGTGCCAATTTATTAAAAATAAAAAAACAGAACTATCTCATGTACATTAGTATTCAGACCATTTATTCAGTGCTTTATTTAAGGCCCTTTTTGCAGTCTTCTTGGATTGGCCTCTAGCAGCTTTGCAGACCTGGATTTGGGCAGTTTCTCGCCATCTAATTTGTAGATTCTCTCAAGCTCTGTCGTTCTCCTTATGTTCCCAGATTCATTCAGGAGGCATGTCATATGACTTTTGCCGAGAAGTGGCTTCAACCTAGCCACTCTACCACAAAGGCCTGATTGCTGGAGGTCTGCAGAGATGATTGTCCTTTAGGCAGGTTCTCCGATCTCTACAAGAGAAAACCCTGAAGCTGTTTTGTGGCCTTTGGGTTCTTGGTCACCTCCCCGACCTTGACCCTTGTTGCCTGGGTTACTGGTTGCTGGCCAAACCAACAGGTCCAAGAACGGGATCTATTATGGGGTTTTGTGTGTTGAATGATGGCATAAAGATGTAACCAATTATGAATGATGTCTATTACAGAATGTGGCAAGTGTGAGGGGATGTGAATACTTTCCGAGTCACCCTATGTGCAAGTGTTTGATGCGCAGAAGCTTCCAGAATCTCTAGATCTTTTGTTGTGGTTGACTGAAGATCGAGAGGAATTTGGATTTGCAGCCTTTGACATCTTTTTTTTCGGACTGCGTCTCTTCTCAACGAGCGGGGCTACTAAATGTGCTGACCCCAGGCTTTAAGAAAGAAAACGGGTTTAAACACAACAATAAAATACAGCCAAAATGTACATAAATAATTTGTAGGCCACGCTTGTGATCCACTAGGCTCAGTGAAGTGTGTACGTGTGGAACATGCATCTGGTCAACACTTCTGGCCAGCGGCCAAATTCTCATGCTCTGGAAGTTACCGCTTACCGTGCCGGGTGCTGTGGGAGAACAGAAGTGGAGCAACTTGCAGCTGTAGATAGTCAGGGTGACAGCGAAGCAGAGGAGCGTAGCGTGCACGAGGAACCACTCAACATAGTATGGATAGACTGCATTCTGGGTCAGTGGGGGGGACAAAACAAGGAAACAGCCTTAGTGGTTTTCCGTCAATGATGCTCCTGCAATGTTTTCATGTTCTATTTTTAAAAAACCTTTTTAAAATTGCATTGTAACATTGACCTTTTTTAGGACAATTGTTCAACCTTCCACTGACGTGTGACAATGGTAAAATTGTGACCAGTTACTGAGCAAGAGGAGAGCTTCCTTCCCCTCTTTCCAATTCTGAGGTACAGCTGGATAAATATACTTAACTTCCCTTGAAAACACAGTTCCCTACTAGGTTTAAACTCTGTCATCTAACGGCTTGAATAGAGTCCTCGGATTCTAGGTACATTCTGAATTTAGAGAAATTTCACACATGGCTGTTGAATAAATAAGACTCAAAGGGTCTGGTTCAGGTGGACGACACACCCACTTCCGCCCATCGGGTGGATAACGTGAACCCCCACCAATAGCGGTCATTGTTTCCTTTTAGTGCGTCACGTAAATAAACCAATTAAACTTCGACGTGCGTGGCCCTGCGCTCACCATAAGCTTGTTGCAGGTGTTGTCGTGAAGCGTGTTGTTGTAATCAGTGAAACGCCAGCAGTGTGGCACCAAGTGGGTGTCGGACAGCTTGCCTCCCACAACGACCACGTTGAACACGGCCATGAGGCACGCGACCAACTGTGTGCCAAGGCATGCCTTTAGCTGGACAGAGAAAAAATAAACCTGTAAGTGCACGGCACATTTTATAGAGGACGGGTCACAAATCCTCGTCCATGCAGCCGTTTGTGCTGATGGGACGTGAGCGCGGGCAAGGCGGCAAAAACAGCCCTCGTGCCAGCCAGGCTACTCACCGTGGGAACGTGAAGACCTTGCGCCGCTATGGCCACACTTCCCGCCACTATCGCCTGCAGAGAGCACAACCAAAGTAGCCATTTCGTGACCTTTCAGAAAACACAACATGGCAAACCTTCTCATTCTATGCTCGAAGAGAAACACCTGAATTGATTCACTGTGTAAAACCCAAGATCTAGGATATGGTTCTCCGCGGGGTTGGTTGCCCGACTCACCGACAGGGAGCCAATGGCCCTGGAGACTTCTTCGTTTCTCTTATCCAGTCGGTTTGCCACGCTGATGTAAACGGAGTTGAGCACAAACACTCCCAGGGTGATCTGAGAGACCTAGGAAACATCTGCATGGTCAAGTGGTATTTCAGATGGTATTATTATCATTCCATTAGGTGACTCGTTAATTTACACGGTTTTCAATTTAATGCAACGACAAACGTTTAGTCAAATTGACTATAGGTTTATTTTGTAGATCAGAATTTTTTAAAATAATTCAGAAAGCTTTTATTTAGTATTACACAGACCCCCAGTGCTTTGGGCTGAAACTGCTGATAGGTTTTCCGGGTCGGGGTCTCGGTTTCAGCACCTGGAAAGTCGTGTTCCAGAAATGTAACGTCAAAGAGCGAACCCATCTCTTCCTCCCGGTCGCTGGTGGGGTGTGAATGAGCGTGTGGTTCCGCAAGAATCCCCGTTTCTGAAACACCTTCGGCGGGACGGAGGAGAGTATGGAAACCCGTATAACAATGTGACAAAAAAACATAGCCTTTTACCGCACATCATAACTACCGCTGTCTATTCAGTAAGCCACTACAGAATTGGAAAATAAGGCACGTTTTTCTATGAGTTCATTATCGTTTGTTTGGAAATTAAAATTGTACCACACATCAGCTGTACATATTGAAGTTATTATGCAAGCCAGTGGTTTGAATTAACCTAATGTAATATAATACAAAATAAATTCAGCCTACCTTCCATATCCATTGGCAATGACTTTCTACAGCTTACTTAATAGACAGCCTAGGCTTTGTATTTGATGAAGCACATAAAAGGAGACAACCGTAAACCGCTGTAAACGCCCAGTGAATATTTATTTTCCATCATGTCCGCCCTCTGCTGAGAGAAATGTGATCCTACACCTCAAAGTTGTGGCATAGGATAATAACAAAATAACAATAATAACATAATAACACAAAACTATTAAGATTAAACTGAACAAAATTAGTAGCCTAAACATTTTGGGAGTGACCCCCCCCCCCCAAAAAAAAACTCCATAATGTCAAAGTAATAAATGTAATCTGAAAATTACTTTAAATAAATGGAACAGAAATAAATCCTTGCATAATTATTCACCCCCTTTGCTATGACACCTGAACTAGTCGTGGTGCCGAACTGGTCTTTACAAGTCACATTACGTTTCATGGAGTCCATCCGTGTGCAGTCAAGGTGTTTCCCATGACTTCAGGTTAAATACACCTGTCTCTGGGAGGTCTCAGTTGGTGTGTGCTATCCCTAACAAACTACACAATTGAAGACAAAGGAAAAAGGAAGTTTTCAAACTGTCATTATTTGGGGGAACAATGTATGTGCAGCTGGTGTTGCCTGCCCCTGGAGGAGCCTGATTTTGGAGGAGCTGGACTGCCTGTGCAACCTGTATGGGCTGCAGCTACCACCTCATGGCTACTACCTCATGCTACCAAAACTAGAGCCAGGAAGGCTAAGGATTGTCTGTGGCCACCACCTGCAAAGCCATTCTATTTTGAGGGCTGTCCTGCTGTTGCCTCTCCAGTTCACCTGATTAATTTGCATCAAAACATGTGAAATTCATTCACAATCCAATCCCTTATGCTTTCTCACTAGGCAGATTTATATATCTGAAGTTTAATTGACTTGGATCTATACTTTGATGATTACGTGTTCCCTTAATTATTTTGAGCAGTGTACATAAATCTGTCTTTAGGAAGATACTTCCATTGGTTCTTATGAATTTGGACATATTTGAACAATTTCATCACAATCAAAGGTTACATTTATCTCATATTTTTGTTGATAAAGAATAGGTTTTTACTAATGGTGTCAGTAACTGTGGAAGACAGGATGATTACATCTTTCCACAGACAGGCCTGACTAGAATGTCTGTGTCTGCACTTTTAACTTCAAGCTTTTAACGTTTGAGTTGCCACATCTGATACTGCAACACAAGTCCAAACTTCAACAACAACAAAAAATTGATAGGCTGAAACATTTAGAAATTAATCAAATTTTATTAGGGATCTTCTGGTTTATCAAAATTTGTTCAACATAACACAATTACGTAAATACATACAAACATTCAAAATACATGTTAACGAAAGGACAGGAAGTCATTTAAGCCTGATGTGCCATTATCAACATGATGATTTACAAAGAATTGTAATAAAAGAAAAATGGATACCCTGTGTCACAATTTCTCATATGTCTTGTCCTAAATGTAATCCCTTATAGTACAAACTGCTTAGACCTTTGCATGTTCGAATTGTCTTGAGTCAGTTCTATTTGAATCCCTTTCTTTCATCCCAAGGCTCGATACTGCTGGGTAATCTGATTCTACTTTCATCCCTTTCTTTCATCCCAAGGCTCGATACTGCTGGGTAATCTGATTCTACTTTCATCCCTTTCTTTCATCCCAAGGCTCGATACTGCTGGGTAATCTGATTGTACCTCAAGATATCCAACTGCTGCGGATGTTGACGACATTAACTAACGTCACATTGGCACCGTTTGACATGTTCATAAACTTTTTCACATACAGAATTACAAGATAATGGGAAACACAGTAGAAATGAACTTCAAATAATAATTAACAAAGAAATTGGCACAAACAAATATTTTAAACACCTATATAATGAAATTACACCTCCCTTTGAAAAACCGCAAATGTTGAACCTGATGCATTCCTTTTGCAGCAATGGATGCACCATAAGGCAACATGTACCAACGATACACCCATGATTCAGTTATCCTAAAAACCCCTAGTAGAGTTGTGAGCGCAGTCATTGCTCATGCATGAATATAAACACACAAAAATATGTAGTAAAGTAAAAATTAAAACCAAATATGTTTGAAACACGGCTAAAGGAAAAGGCCCAATTTAAAACAAATGTTCAACTTGATCTGTGGCCCTCGAAGTCAGATATAGAAGTCAGTATATTTTAATCCTTTAATCTCAGTATCTGAACCAAGGATGTGTAATCCACTTCAACTAATGAATGGTCACAAAAAACACACTCAAATGGATCTTTCTGCGTTCCCGCCTCTCTAGTATTCCCTCATCTTATCCATGCAGTTAGTTAGATGTGCAGCGGCATAGTTAGTTCACACGTAAGCAAGATGCAGTAACAGCTACCAGCAAGTGACCAAAAAGACAAACAAAGGCAGGTGGATCGACACGGGAAGCAGATGGACGGCGTGCCCTCTGAACCCTGAGCGGCCCTCTTCAGAGGGACTGGTATCCCTCTCCTCTCCTCCTCCGGCTAAGGAAGTACGCCACCACCACGATGATGATGAGGATGAGCAGCACGATCCCCACGGCGATGGCCACGCGGTAGTCGGGCCGGTCCGCGGCGCAGGGGTCAGCTTGGAACGAAGGAGACGACAGGCGGGTTTAGCGTCAGAGGTCAGGCTTTCGCGTCCTCGTTTCTTTCTCTCCCATCCCAGCCACCAATGCATGGCCGCCAGGTGACGTTTACAAATCTCTAAGTACTGGTGTGTAAATGTAACTACTGGTGTGTAAATAACCAGTAATAACCAGTAACTACTGGTGTGTAAATGTAACTGAAAGTAACGGACTAAACTGAAAGTAGCACAGAACTCTTACAAATATTACACATGCATTAGCCTCCACGACTGGAGATCTCCTGAAGCCTAGGATTGATAAGCGGGTGCTTTTATAAACAATCTTGAATTTTTAAATGACCATACCGCCTACAATAGCTTCTTCATACTGAACTATATGGTCTTATATTGCATCCTATCCTATCCTGGTTAGAGAGAAAGCTCACGGGCAACCTGGCATGGAACCTTGCACTACAATATTCCCTTGCTCCAACTCAAAACAATCAATCATAAACCCAATCTTGCAAGGTTACAGTTAGACAGTTACAGTTAGTCTTAGATCTTTATAGATCAGTTACAGTTAGTCTTAGATCTTTCGCCATCGAGTTAAACGAGCAGGGCAAACTCAGCAATGTTTAATCGTTGTGGGTCTGCACCGGCTGATATTTCAGACGCATGCTAAAGGGAACATCGACCGCATTGCCTTTCAGTCCCTGCGTGACGGGATACATACTTGTGCCGAAGTACCAGCCATCGATCAGGTCGAAGGCCTGCATCTTGTCCTGGGAGATGTCCAGGTACAACCCGTTTCCCATGTACACAGACTCGTTCTTGCAGGAATAGGAGTGGAGACTGGCAGCTTTGAAGAGCTCCAGAGAGCTGTTTTTAGCAGTGTAGGGCGGAGACAATTTGCTGCTTCCTATGGCTGAAAAACAATCACCAAAACAGTGAGTTTGGAACAAATAAATGAGTGTACATTTGGTATTCCAAGAAAAGTCCTGGTTTGAATTAAATTCTGCCAGCCATCAGACGTAAAAGGGTTTGGTAGCATAGTTGCTTCCATTTATTTAACCTTTATTTACACAGGAAGAACAATTAAGACCTTAATATCAAGCGAAGCTCAAGCAGAGAAAACCTGATAATATTTAACCATATCCCATACAGTTCCAGAGAGAGTGACAAGTCAATTCAAAACAGTCGTTTGGCCAGGCTGTCGTTTGGAAGAGTCCAAAGTGCCGGCCGCCAGAAGAACAGCATGAATAACACAGGTTATTACTGCCAGGGTCCTAATTTATTTGCACTCCGCTGCAATAAAACACAGGCTGGCGGGAGAAGGTTTGTGACTTTGGGTGGCGCAGTACCTCCAACAGCGAGGGGGTAGTTGAGCGAGAAAGAAACCTCGTTGGCGTAGGCAATCTTTTGGGTGGTGTTCTGAGAACAGACGAGAGAGTGATAAAGAGAGAGAAACATTGGTTACAATTCCACACACAACGAGTAACTCAGCTGTAGCAGTGTCACCATGTGTCACAGCCACATTAAAACAACGCTTACAGTTCCCCCCGGAACCGTCAAACGCTACACTGGCCTCACCAAGTCTGATTACGGCGCAGGATAAGATTTCACCGGGCCTACAATTCAGTAACTCGACAGGCTACAGCGTTTTCTGACAGAGCAGCGAAAAAGCCCGGACACAATCTGATCGAGTGTTAACCCCAAAGACATACCGCCGAACAGCTGGTGTTTTGGCCGAGGTTGAGGCGCAAGTTGCATTAGAGCCGTCAAATACGTCTCGCGCCTTACCCACGCCACGTAGACGTGTGTGGGTAAGGCGCTTGGACCGCGCTTTTTGTCCCCTTTTCCACACAAGGTTGGGCCACATTTTCCCTACGACAGGATGTACATATATGTCACACAAGTTCCCTTTAATGTTCCCGTATAACACACTCAAGCCCATTCGCAATTGATAGCGCATCTAGTGATGGGCTTAGCTTGTGTGGTCCCCGGATCTATAGCCTATTTGCGAGCTTTATCTCCAAGATAAGGGTCTGAACATGTGACCTGAATAATAAAACATTCTAAGAGGCAAAGGTTTGAATTTGTGAGCTTGCAAAAAAACACGCTTAGTTTTTTTGTGTAGAGGTTTATACATTTTTCATTTGGACAAATCAAGTCTGAAACTTAGAAATGGAAATTACATGTTTTAAACCTGGACTACACTAAAAGCTTCTATTTCCTGCTGTTTGTTCCTTTCTGCAATGACAGGATGATATATCTCCTGATGTGGCTTCTGCAAAGACAAGTGTTGGTCCAGATCAGGTCACATTTTGAGAAACAAATGCTGACCCTTTGACATAAAGACAGCAGGCTGTCTCTGAACGTTAGGTTGTAAAACCTGCGTTTATTTTATTTTAGCACATGCTCGCTAATATTTCTGTTTTAATTCACAAGTTTAGGCAGTGTCTGGTTGTTTCAGACTTTTCTTTTATTAATTAACATGGGGGGGATTTGTCTCTTTTCCGGCAAACAGGAGTGGAGAATCAAAGGCTCTTACCTTCACAAAAAGAAACGTGACAAAGCCCTGCTTGAACGTTATGGTTAAGTTTGCGTTATTGTCTATACAGCTCCCCTGTACTTTGGTGTCCCCCGGTTGAACAATGAATATTCCCATCTGGAAAATCAACAGAAAACGTTAGTGTCACAGACGCGTCACAAACACACAGTTATGGGGTAAGCCAGGGGCAAGGGGTTGTGGACATTTGTTCTGGACATAGGCCTAAAATACTTAACTGGAAATACTGGAGAAGAGTAAGCATGTAAAAACGACGGTCAATTGCTCATGCTTTCACAAGGCTGACAGGGTAGAACAGACACACAATATGTAAACAGTGTGTGATGTTTTATCATCCCCAGGAAATCATGACCAGATATCTAATATGAAAACCGGGAATATGTCCAGTTTGGCGGTCAATATATCATTAACATTTCCAATGTTATTGCCTATGAAATACAAGAGGGGGACAATTTCAGATGAATGTATATATTTTTTCTTTGTGGTCTAATTTTAACGCACAGTTAAAAACTGTGTCATATCCAGGAAATGTAAATCTATCTTGATGTGTCGTCTAACTTTACAACATTTGGGGTATGTGTAAATGCACTTAGACACCAGCAGAGATTCTGAAAATGTTTTCCCTCAAATAAATCGGTGAAAGTGTTCTTGTTGTGAACTGGGCTCACGAAGAATCAGTCAGTGTTGTTAGTGTAAACACAATCCACAAATAATCCCTCACAGTGTAGTGTAAACAGGTTATACCGTACCTTTCCCGCATCGACCACTTTGATCTGCAGTGCCATCAGTGCCATTAAACACAGGCTCTTCGCTGATTTGATGGTGTAGTTTCCTACTGTCAGGTTGGCGGTAGGGGTGGGTGAGGGAGGAGTGGTGGGTTTGGGGGTGGTGGTAGGTTTGGGGGTGGTGGTGGTGGGTTTGGGGGGGGTTATGGTGGTGGTGTCAGTTTTGGTGGTGGAGACCGTTGTGCTGGTTAGGTCTGGGGTGGTGGAGCCAAACTGGAGCGGAGGTGAAAGCGTCCCCGGTGGGATTTCCTCCTCATGGGCAGACGATGCTTCAGGTAAGACAAAGAAAAGTCATTAAAAGTCACTCATGCCTACTGGCCGGATTGTGGATATGAAAGGAAGAAAAGCCTGAAAGAAGCTTTGGGGTTGCAACACTGGAAGAAAACCCAGCCAAGAAGGGACTCAGTGGAACCCCCGTGTAGAGATGGAAAGCTAGAAGCCTTTTGAGTCCAGGACACCTGTGTTTAAGTGGCAGCATGTTGCCATCAGATTAAATCCAACTGTCACCACCGTGCTACGTTCATGCACAGGAAACATTTAAACCCTCCCTCAATATGGTTCCACATATCTCCCTTGCAAGGGCAAAGTTCTTAAAATACCTGGATTGTGGGTTTGAAAACTATGTGGGCCAGTAAGAGAAACAATTTTGAGAAGCTATGCTCAAACTTATTTAAGTCACTGAAAAAGAGTGTAAGATACATGACTAAAATGTACAAATGTATGTATATTCAATAATCTATATATCATACAGATGATATTAAAATGTCTATAAGACAGTGGTAACTGCTCGAGCTAGGAGATGCATGGGCAAGTCGCTGGAGCTACAAAGCTGTCAGATTGGCAAACGTTAACGTGTGATGACATGTACAACCGAACAGGCTATAAGCAATGACCGTTTGCCGAAGAACAAATCTACTTGAAGGACACAGCCAAGCCACTCCTTAAGTCAAAGGTTCCTTCTGATCTAACCAGCGGTGCAAATGTGATCGACTAGCACTGGGTTCTCGAAGTAATCCCGTGGTAATTTGCGAATCTCCAAGGTTCCTTTAATCACTGCTAATTTTAATAACGGCTACATTGAGAACAAGCAAGACTAAAGATTTTGAAACCTGCATGAGGCCTAAACACACGTGACGAGTCTGATAACAAACTGCTGCGCAATGTAATTTATCAGGAAGTGCCAAATAGAATGTTGTCCAAGTTCTTTCCTATTGCTTGCAATACTGGGTTTAACAAATGATAAAGGGTTAATTGAAAAGTGATTTTCAATACGAACGAATACATAGAAAGGCCTATAGATTCCATTATACCTTAACTAATGAATCAAATTTGCCCCTCGACCTACTGTAGCCCTGATAGAGACAAACGTTATACATTCATGTTAAATCTGTTCCAATGCTGCTTGTGAATATGACCAATCATAGAGTAAACGCAGTTTGTGGCTACTCAAACGGTTTCTGCCTGTCAGTTCAACTATAGTTTTAATGCATTCGGAGCATTACATTTCATTTTTTTTATTAACCAAAAGAAGGGAATCCGAGAAGGCCGCTTTTGTAACCTCTGACGACGGCTGTGAACGTTTTTCATAATGATCTATTTTTAAAGACTGAAAATCGAAACTCACATGACCGTAGCCTACTTCATTCTTGTCAAAAACAAAACTAACAGGAATGCACTACACGACAAATCTGTGCCAACATATATGCAAAAGAATATGAAAACAAATTGC
>JACXGK010004767.1:0-36377 GCA_016801125.1 Novumbra hubbsi
ACGAACGCAGAGACAAGACACAGGAGGGATTAAATACACAGGCAACGAGCAACAGCTGCCGGGAATCAGGGAGGGATGCGTTCACAGGACATGGGAAACAAGACAAACAGGGACAGTGGTGCCTAGAAGGCCGGCGACGTCGAACGCCGGGGGGCTGCGCGACCAGGGGAGCGGCCACCGCTAGGTGGAGACGTGACAGTAACATAGAATGCTTGTGTATATACAGTATATACTGTATATGTGTGTGAGTGTTTGTGCAGGTCTGTACAAATCTACAGTAACTTAGAATGCTTGTGTATAAACAGTATATACTGTATATGTGTGTGAGTGTTTGTGCAGGTCTGTACGGATATACAGTAACTTAGAATGCTTGTGTATATACAGTATATACTGTATATGTGTGTGAGTGTTTGTGCAAGTCTGTACGGATATACAGTAACTTAGAATAGTGCATAGTGTGTTTCCAATTGGCACTGAGAAAAGTTAAACTTGAACACAACATTCAACTAATCAAACTAACAGCACACATGACGTAGTACCAAAGTTCCATATTTTCAGGACAAAAAAATGTATGGATCGTTGAGCAAGAGCAATCAAACATGCAGATCAGTGTAGCCGATTAACATGTGAGAAAATTATTGGCGACTTTGTTATGAACATTTCCACATCAAGGTCACCTTAACCAAACCCCCCCCCAAAAAAATCAAAAATTGTTAACAAAAGATTAAAAGTAGTAGGTTTGACTTCGCTGAACATTACTGCAAAATCGATATGTGTTAGTAATCAAAACATAGATCACACACGTAATTCATGTTATTGCGTTGATTGGCCAAGATAAATGGTAGCAGTCTACTTTCGAGTTTGGGACTTTGATACGGCCAATCCGATGCTGTGAATGATGCTTCTGCACACTTCCACTCCAAGTTGTCTTATTCATGGTTACAGAGTTTTTGGGGCAATTTTCGAGCTGAAAGAAAATGTGTTTGCCGGTCAGTTGTTTATCTAAATACACAGCATATCAACCAAAAAGGCTTTATATTTCTTAGGGTTTACAGTTGTATCAGTTTCTACCAGATCCCTTGAAATGGACCTTGTGAAGCAACCACCATGCTTCGCAGGCCCACCACATCTCAGGGATGCATCCTACCTGTCAGAACCCTCCTACTAGGTGGATGGGAAAGTTGTCTGCACCACAGCCACTACTGGAGCTTCCCAAGGCGTGGTTCTATGGTCTCGCCAGAATATTAAATGTAAATATGTGAGCTGAGCAGCAGCCAAGGAAAGCTCCTACTAAACATTTTTCTTATGATAAATTATTGTGTTTTTCGTCAACCGTTTAGTTCTTTGGAATGCAGTGTTTTGATGTCTGGAGGTTCAGTGTTTGTCCTTTCGAGGAGATCAGTTGAAATTGAGATTTTGATTCTGAAACCTACGTCTTCTAGTTAAATCACCTTGACCTTCTGGAAAGAAGGAACATGCTCAGGATTAGGTAAGGAGGACTTTGGGATAGCAAGAAGACTTTATTAACCATAGAATTCTAAGAAGCTGGTGTGGATTACTGAGATCTGTAAAAAATAAATCCTATTTTCTTACACATTGCAAACAGACAAAGCACTATAGTGACAAAAACTACAAATATTTACAATTACAAATAATCATTTTTAAAGAGCACATACTTTCCTTTACTTTGACCAGATTTGTGTAAACATTTCTCCCATTGTGTAGACACAAAAAATATGCTATTTGTTTTAATAATTACACAAATGTTGGAATAACAAGGCCATATAAGGCCATTAAAATAATTTAAAGGAAGGCAATCAATGGCCACTAAGAGTTTTAAAGGGCATGTGCATTCCACACTTTTGAGGTAAATCTAACTGTGTTTCCTATATTTACTACACCAACTGATTACTTTTTGCCAGCTATACTACCAGCTGATTCCAAATGCATGTTGCCGTTAGCAACCACTTTTCTCAATAGAAAAGGACCATTTGTAGATGTTGAGTAGCGACCAAACATATTGCAATCGAATTTGCCAAATTTTATTACATAAATTAATAGAATAAAATATTTGACAAATGTTTACTTTATTAGAACACAGTTTTCACTGTGTGCCAAGCATCATAGTGTTTTCCCCCATAGAGTGGGTCCTTTAGTGTTCTATTGCGCTCAAATGATCTCTTTACTGCATCTATTCCATTTGATCTACCAGTTGTAAGGAACTTTAAACAATGTGAGGAACAGAAACTGTGGAAGGAAAGCCCAGAGACAATGTTTTCTGATTATACTTTAATCTAAGACAAGAATAAAATATGTGATCTTCTTTTTGTATACAGTATACCATGGCTTTGTGTTCTGAAGCCTTCACATGAATGTGCAGTCGAAGGAAACAGCATGCA
Organism: Novumbra hubbsi; assembly: GCA_016801125.1. Lineage (NCBI taxonomy): Eukaryota > Metazoa > Chordata > Actinopteri > Esociformes > Umbridae > Novumbra > Novumbra hubbsi. The sequence continues at coordinate 2,400 of JACXGK010004767.1, forward strand.
CGTGCACTTTATTCATGAGAGCTGTGAAAATCACACTGTGAGATTATGGGCATGAGAAACTTAACACAACACATAAATGCTGACTAACTCTGAACAAAGGACAAGAGATAGGACGTGGTGCTGGGCCCATTACTGACGGGCCCCACATACCCTAGTCATACCTCCTGAGTTGTCCATGGCTTTCACAGTCTATATGAATAGACCCATGGACCATTAGAAAGCATGTATTTTCCTGAAAATATAGTATTTTAGTACCCTACTCTTGTAAAAGAACACAACACAGAGGAATGGTACTTTTCTGTCTCGTGCTAGATGAGGTACCATATAGCAGACATCTGTTATCTATTATTGTGGTGGCCCAGACAACCCGATAAGTGTGTGAGGAGCCAAGAACTCAAAAGGGGACACTATACCAGGCCATACAAGGTTAGGATATGGAATAAATTGACGTGATTGGAAGACAGCCAGATAATGGAGGGGATGTGCTTGAGGTTTAGTCTAATATAAATATACATAAATATAATATAAATACATAAACATGCTGTTAAAGACAAAGACTTTTGGAAAACATGTTAGAACTATGGAAGATTAACATAGTGGACTCAAGCTAATAAAGAAAGAGTACTCCCCTGATCCCGGTTTAATGATCAGAAGTGAACACCAAGCCAACAACTACACACACACACAAACACACACACCACATCTGTATTGACCATATTTCTATGCCAAAGCAGAGTATTCATCCCCAAGTAAAAAAAACTCCTCTTTTCTGGCTTAGCATTGATAGAAAACATTCACACTCAATTATGTTTTCCCCTGCGCTTTCACCTCACATCCGTGTCCTGCATTGTCCGTGGAAAACTCACAAACCAATAATGCGGTTAAATGCGAGCCAGTGCTATAAATCATTGAAGGAGCTTGATGGGAGTAGTGAGAGCAGCCAGGGCACCTCACTCTGGGGCCTGCTGCGCAACCTCCTGAACTCCCACAGTCCATTGCCCTAACCACTGCTCCTGTGTGTACCCAATCAAAACCCCTCTGTGGCAATGATCAAAGAGAGGTACTGGGGGAAATAGAGAGGAAGCAGGAAGATAAAGAGGTGGAGGCAGGGGAGGGTTTGGTAATGTTGGCTTTAATGAGCAGATGTGGTGAGGTAAGAGCGCCTGACAATTACACATTGCCTTTGAAAACTATTTAGACTCCTTCCTTTCCCCCGAAAATGTATCATAAATTCAATGAAATATTTCGTAATTACCCTACACACTATAATGAAGAAGCAAACACACATTTTTAGAAGAACTGAAATGTCTCAAGTTCTTAAAAACTCAGACCATTTATTCAGTACTTTGTAGAGGAGCCTTTGGCTGCGGTTGCAGCACTGAGTCGTCTAGGATATAACCACCAGCTGCACATCTGGAGTACAAGTGGGCAGTATTTACATTCATGCCTGTATTTCCCAGATGGTAACCCTAACCCTGGTAGCTGTAGTATTCATTTGCCTTTAGGGAGAATATTCCATCTGCCAGCGTTAAAACTCTCCTTATCTGGGCAATTTCCAGAAGGACCTCCCCTAACTGCACATCACCTTGTTGGGTTGGGGTTAGCCGATCTGGACTCTTCCTGACCCCCGGACGCATCGCATCTGTGTAGGTTCGTCCCACTTTCAGCTTGAACAATGCAACAACTGTGTGGCCCAAAAAGGTAACCCACTCTTCAACCGGTACTGACAGAAGAGAGTTGACCAGCATTCAGAGTCCTCCACCTGTCTAGGTGACAGCGCAAGCAGACATTATCTGTTAAACATCTACAGCGATCAAAAACAATTAAGGGAACACTTAAATTACACATACGGTCAGGATGAATGACATTAATTAAACATCCAAATCCTTACCGTTGTGTAATACGTTGAGAACAAAATGACGTAATAACAGGCAATGGTAACCAAAATCGCCCACCAGGCTAGTTTCAACCACACAACGAAAAGAATGATCTTATGGCAACTCACAATGTGACTCAATAGTCTGTATGGCCCCCACGTGCCTGTACGCACTCAAAAACGTCAGGGCATGCATCTGAGATGGCTTCTGGACAGTCTGGGGCACAACTAGGCAGCATTGGATGCACCAATACGTGGATTCAGGTCTGGGGAACTTGAGGGCAAGTCAATGGTACCAATGCCTTCATTATTCGGGAACTGCCTACACAGTCTGGCCACGGTCTGTCCTTCTGCTGGGTTGATGCCTTTCTACGGCCTTGTCCTGCTCTCCTTACAGGCCATCTCCCGGAATCTCTTCCATGCTTTTGAGACTATACTGCGAGACACCGCTAACCTTCTTGCACCGGTACAGGATGTGCCATCCTGAACCCGCTGGACTTCCTCTTTAACTTGAATGGGCCGCTGGTACCGCCTGGTGCTACATGTAGTCACAAGGACACTAGCAAAAGCGAGACTAGAGCAGAATCCGTCAGTAAGTATAAGGACAAAATACTTTTTGGGGGGTTGTCTTGCTGTGGCCTCTCCAGTGCACCTGTTGGCACTTTAATTTGCACCCAAACAGGTGACATTGATTCACAGTCGCTTATGCTCCCTAACTGGACATATTGGAATCCCTGGAGTTTAATTAACTTGGTGTTCTCCTGTGATGAATAGCGTTTCCTTTATTTTTGAGCAGTGCATGCACACTAAGACAAAAGTCTGCATAACTAAGTCTATGTCATAGTTCTAAAATGGCAATTCCATTCTGCTCAAATACTGTTTTTAACAAACTAAGAATGAGAGAAAACAGTTTGGCACAATTATCAGTTTATTAAATTACTTGCAATGAGACCATAGTTCACTTCCACTCAGGTGACAGTGAAATATCTCTAACAAAATCATAGTTGCATTCAATACAAAATAGGGTGGAGACAAGATATTAGCATTTTCATCCTATGTAAATAACACATGACATCCTGTCCCAAATTGCCCCCTTCTTCCGCCAAGGGAATGCATGGGCATACAGAGGCCCATTGGCAAATTGCTGTTATTTAGCATGTGCTTGGCCAGTAGACTAGCCTTCTAATCGTAGACAAGAATAGTCCTGTGTTTGACTAGCCTATACACTTTATTTACTTCTTAGATGTGTTCTTTTTTATGAATTGTAATAATTAACTGTAAGGACGCCTAATTAAATTGATTTTAAATATTATGTTGTAACACTATACAATTTGAAAAAGTCTTATTTTTGAAAGCCACAGTAAATGCACCTAAAATGCTATGTGAAGCCATGTTTGTTGCAATAATTGAGATATAGACTACATAATAAACACTAACATATGCAAAAACTCCCTAATCTGCCTCAAATTCCATTGTTTGGCCATTGAGTACAAGTGATTGGTTTAACATCTGATGAATTATTAGTCCTTATGTTCATTTAACAATATTAATATGACATTTTGGCATATTCATGCATTAGGCCTAATGTAAATTTCATAATTTGACTCAGAAGTAACTTTTACTATTAATCAACTTGCTTTGGATCTAAATCTACTCAACTTAGTTTTAACTGACATTGAGGCATGCCAAAGCAAGCTCAGATGATTTGGTATGGATTTGCTTCCTTCATAACGGATTGAACTTTGTACAAAGATTAGTGTGAATAAAACATTGAGGCCAACATAGTAAAGCTTGGGTTGGCCTGATGAAACAAATATATATTCTGTATATACATTTATCCCCTAAGGAAATAGCAGCATTCAGGACATTTCAGTGTTTCTCATATAATTTTTCATACCAAACTTAATTCTTTCACTTTCCCAGGTAGTTTGGAAAATGTTTGTCAAAATTTTAATGTACCCAGTTCTCTAGGCCAGTGGTTCCCAGGGGTATTATGAGCTCTACTTGAAAAGAACTCATGACATCATTAGCTTTTCTAGAACAATTCCCTTTAGGGGTACTTCGCGGAGGTTCTCAGAGCAGAGCAAATCTCTTCAGGTGGTACAGAAACTGAAAAAGTTTGGTACACACTGCCCTAACAAACAAGACACCACTGCATGAAATTGCTCAAGTAAAATGCACCAGTTTAATGTTAAATCAGGTAGGTTAGTTAGTAAAACTGTCAGTAATCAAGGTATTAGGTTAGATGTCTAGAAGTTCTAAGTTCTAAGAGTTCTACAGTACTCTAGCTACAATACAGAATATATTTCTATACTTTTTCATTTCCAAAAGTTTTTTTTTTATAATTTCTTGGGAATGTGCACTGGATGAGGGAGATTTCACACTGACTCTTTCTCTGGTGTTGGTTGATAGAATGGCTTCTAGGCATCTCAATAAATGCTTCCACGGGTTCCAGAGACTCTCCTGATGAGAATAAAGTTACATATGAATTTACAGCTTCAATCATTTGGTCTTTGCGATTGTCTATGTGACAAGACAACCGCCACTGATGGCTCAGTAATGACTTATATTGCCTGGTTTCCAAGATTCTTTTGAACACAGTAAAATGATGCTGCTTGCAGAAACATAACGAAATCAGGAGACGCATAATGAAATACCGTATTTGTTCATGGCTGCGTGATGATAGGCTAAACCACATAATGTCAGATGTTCCTTCGCTCACTCATTGTTCATAGATAAGAAACAATTCAGAGAACTCTAATTAAAGATTTTTATAGCCCTGTATGATATTTACAAAAGTATCCATTACTGTTGGGAAGTTTGCTTGTTTTGCCAAATGTGAATCCATGTGGTGAAATATAATAAAGCCAAATAGCTATGGATTGTAATTCAAATAATTTGTTTAAGCAGGGGAAAACTTGAACCCTGAGAAGTGAAGAATTGGGATACTTCATATTAAGTGCCCATGGCTGACTGCAGATTTATCCAATCACAGGTAATGACATTAAATAATATGAGGTTGCATTTTAAGTAAAGCCTGATACAACAGTGACAACATTGAGCAGGAGATTAGGTCAACATGTTTCAAAGTGTATGAAAGCTCTGATTGGGTCTAGCGCCTCATATTATGCATTGTTAGAATGTATGTGCACACGTGTTTGTGAATATTTGATTAAAAAAAACACACTTCAGTTTTCTAATTTTGAAGGCAATTATAATTGGGTAGCAATTTCCAATCATGTGCCATCCTGTAGCACAACACGGGCATGCCTTATGCCTAAGGACAGCTATTAGTCATGGTATGTTGGTCATATATAATCCTCTCAGGTCTTATTGTTAAAAAAAAGCATAGCTAATAGCTAATGTTATTTATTTCACTGGTTTCATAAATTACAACGAGTGGTCCCGGGAATGAATACTCGGCATTGCATAAAATGGGAAAAATACTGTGAAGCCTCAATTCAATTTCATTCAGAAAGCCTTTATAAAGCAGTGCTAATGCCACCATGAATACTGTTTTTTGTCATATTTTACCAAGTGTTTTTTGTGAATTGGGATTGATGTCACACCGTTATGCCTTGTTTATGAAGCCAAAATAAAGCACAACATACATGAGATGCTTTTTAACGCACTTATGTAGTATTTGTTTAATGTCAATATCATTTGAAACAAGACCAAATGTTTCCCAAAAATTACAAATACGGAAAAATATCTTAACCTAGTCCTTGAGGGAAAATAGGGAAAATAGCTCAGCCTGAGAAAAACACAAACACACACAGTACAACATCAAAGTAAAAAATCTTCAGCTTTGCGATGTATCAATAAAAATAAACCTGTCAAGTTAAAAGGTCCATTCAAAAATCTTTGTTCAAATGTCTAACGCGTTCGTTTTCCAGCTAAAGGGCCCCAGTGCAGACTGGTGTAGGCACACCGCACGCACCACCCACAGTCCACCTCTCTGATGTATCAAGACTGACTTGCACTGCTATTGGCTCTCCAATCAATGCTCTCTGTTAATGAGTCCCAGCCTCCAAACATGTGTCCTGACGCTCACTGAAGGAGCATTGCCACACCAAGGTCACCCGTTTAATTATGGCTGGGTGTTGTACTGTAGGTCTTCCACACACTCAATATGCTACGTTAGGCAGAGCTCGGAAATGCCAAATTCTCCTGTCTTTGGCTCCCGGAGGGATATCTCTAACATTGGCATTCGGAGAGTCTCCATTGACCATGGACTAGATTGTGACGGGGAGGACGAGGAGCAAGGCCTGGTAGATGGAGGGAGTGGTGGTCGGGGGCCGGGGATTGGAGAGGGGGCGGCAGATAGCGGCGTAACACGGCTGCTGTTCGCAGGTCAGGGTCACTTTGAGATGTATCACTCTTACAGATGCTTCTCCTGGAAATGCTTTGGCTACCTGCTGAAGACTGATCATCACTTGAAAGGATAGCTGCTTGGAATACAAAAGCTCGCTCTGCAGTCAAGATTTGTCTGACCTTGCACAGCGTGATGAAAGAACACAAGATGAATAAGTGGTGATTTCTGATCGGCTCTTGTAGACATGTCTGTTCCTAAATCTAATTCAAAGTTCCGCCAAAGATGTGTTTACTCTGGATTCACAAATTTTCGGAGTTGGATAGTATTTGCTTGTTCTGCCTTTTTATTTATTCGATTCTCCAAACAGAGTTGTTTGTTTGGGTGGGATCCAAATATAACATAGGGGACAGAGGGTTCAGAGGTTTTAGTGAGTAGTTACACAAACTAATACAGTAGCAACATAAACATTGTGGGAAAAAGATAGTGCCTCTCTTTTTTATGTAATAGTCAGTGGATTAGAAACAAACTGACAACTATAAACAAACAAACCAGTTGATTGCACAATGGCTTATGCAACACAGTAGTCTGTGGATATTGGAAGAGAAACATTCTAGCATCTGTTCTCAATTTTTTAATTAGTTCCCAAGCATTTCTTATGCGTTCACAAAGTTCATAGAGGAACCAACTGTATAATATATATTATACTGTTCTGCAATGGTTGAAATAATTGACTGGCCATGAATATATTAGGTTCCCTTAAAACTTTTTCAATGGGTATGTGGAGGGATTTCTAGAACATATAGAATATCAGTGTTATTCTGTCTGACTCCTTAGTTGCTTCGGCACTGTGAGCAGCACACGGCCATCACAGCAGATTCCATTGGTCCTACGATGTACTTCATTTTTCCTCATCAAATCATCTGTTGAACTGATTATGGAGTACCTGAAGGGGTGGTGAGCAAACAAAGGCCCGAGGGCCAAATCCACCCCGCAAAGCAATTCCATCTGGCCCGCGGGAAGGTAATAACATTACTTGGAGGGGAAGAAAAACATAACTTATCAACCCATTCTTAAACATCTGTATCTGAATTTAAAATATTTAAAATATTTGGAGATTATAATTATAACTCTGTAAATGCATTAATTACTCCTTTTTTCTGCCCCACAATTCATTTATGATTTATGACAAATTGCAAAACATTTTATTTCAAAATGTGGCCCCACAGTCAAAAGGTTTGCCCTCCCCTGACCTAAACTGAGGCCATTGGGGCAGACACACAATAATTGTTAATATTTTTGGTAGAGAACTTGCTCTTCCGAAATGTAAATAAACAATAAGGCAGTTCCTTAGTAATGTTAATTATGTCCAATACCACCTGGACTACAGCTCAACAAAAACGTTTATGTGGGGTGTGTTTTGAAGAATTCTGCCAATTTTTTCGAAGAAAAAAAGTAAAAAAAAGAAAGCGAGGCATACAGTATCTTTATTGACAGGTTGATTGCTAAACCAAGTGTCCTCATCTAATTTCCAAGTGCTACCAATGTTATTGGCAGCTTATACTGTTCCTCTGCTTTCCCCAGCATGAAAACAGATTTAAATCATGTTATCCACATGGGGGCTGCCCAAACAATAATAATGCTGCAATCAAGATTATGCTAATCAAGCATGCCTGCTTGTAGAAGAGTTAGGATTAAGATGTTTTACCTATCTTAATGTACCCTATCCGTGTCAGACAAGGTATAGATACAACACTATCAGCAGGGATTGTTCGGAGTTCAGCACACATTTCCAGTTTACCCAGAATAATTGCAGGTGGCTATTTTGGTGTGAATAGGCATATTTTTTTTTACCATGCAGCTGGAAAGCTATGTTTTAACACTAAACAGCTGCCATTCACTGATACATCTATCTGCATTTAATTATTATATTTTTGTCAATTGAAAAGGTAATGTCTTTTTCAATGCCAAACATGGATCATGGTAAGTAATGAATGTATGTTATGCTTGTGGTGGATGATTGTGTTAGTATAGACAGACAGCAATATAATATCATAATGCACAGTTGCTTATGAGATAAAAAAAACAATAAAACAAAAATCTACTCAGACTGCCACTGTGCTCCTCAAATGTGGTCCTCTAGGTTTAAAATCGTTTTTTTAAAATTAACAATTTCTCATGATGTTATCACAAAGCACAGATTAATGTATATATCTGACAAATGTATCCACAAATCGGATATGGCTATAGTAGCGCACTTCACATTGCATTATTTAGTCATTACCGTATACCCATCACTCAGTGTTAATAAAACACATAGATAATGCAGTAAGAGTGATCTCCAATACAAAACCCTGCTTGGTGAAGAGAAGTATCATTCACTTAGACAGGGTAGTGAAAAGGGAATGGCAATAACATGACTACGTAAAGGACTCCCGTATTAAGTGTATTCCAGATTCCTATGGGAGCGAAGTTTGTTTATCACTGAATACTGATACTGCAATCCGCCGTAACTGAGTATTTTACTGGCAGTTGTTCAATCTTTTGACCTGGCTAGCACATTAACTTTCCAACCCGTGGTGATTGTCCATTGTTATTCAAAAATATGGAACAGGTACAAACGCCTCCCCCGCAAACCTTCAATAAAGTGGCTCACAATGTTTTATTCCGGACAAGCTGTTTTTTCAAGCAGTTCAACGCTGGAATTAGGAATCCATTGCCACTCTCCAGTACTGCTTTAAAATGACAGATGTTTTGTGTTACAGCTGATGGGGACAATGATGAATACACAGACGCTGTCTCAGCATATATCCCCAAGTGCATCAATGATGTCGTCCCAAGGGTAAATGTCATCCTGATTTTCCTCAACCAAAAGCCCCGGGTTAACGGTAATGCCTGTGCTAAGCTCAGAGCATGGTCATCGGCCCACATCTGTTCCACCCTTCCTGGCACTTTTTAATTAGCATACCGACGCATTCCACCCTCTTCCACCTGGACAAAGGCCACAGATACATGAGGATGCAAAAGGACTACAGCTCTGCATTCAACACTAATGTGCCTGCTAAGCTTGTTCCTAAGATGAGGACCCTGGGACTTAACTCCTCCCTTTGCAATTGGATCCTGGACTTCCCGACCAGCAGACCCCAGGTGGTGGGAAGGGCAACCTCATCTCCTCAGCACTGTCTCTGAGCAACAAAGCCCCCCCCCCCAAGGTTCTCCACCAACAACATTGATCTATGATCATATTGATCTCATGAACACTTCAAATACTCTGATGACTTTTTATGCACATTCAATGTACATTAGCATCGTTTTAATATGCTGGTCAGGGAACAATGACACTTTACACTATATCTATTTCTGATTATCCACATTCCTCTTTTCTACACTTCTTGGAATTGCCGCTAGTTTACATTGTTATGTATATGTTATTTTGATGTTACTAAATGCTTACTGCATAGATGTCGCGTGCCATGTCAAAAGAGTGACACCATGTTATTTTATGCACTTGACAATAAAAAGTCTTGGACTGCCCTGTGTGCTCTCTCAATGTCATTGTTTGCTTATGATGCTTTTACACATTGAAAACTTTTCTTTTAAAAGGTTTAACGTGTATACTTTATATTATGTGCATCGTAAGAGATCCTCGGGGGGAAATGATGGTCATGATCAAGTATCAAACAATCACGCGAGACGTGCACTGCCAACATGGAGTCATTATGGTTTAGTGTTTACTTTGCATTAAAGTGTGCACCTACGAAAGAAAATGTTTATGCAAGTAAAACCTCTCTATCACAACGGTATTGGATTTTATTATTAAAAAGACAGATCTGCTGATAACAGCAAGCTGACTGTATATTCTCTGCTCTGCTCCATTTTCCGAAGAAAAAAACAAACCCTGTTATCCCATTACAGATTCAATCTGCAAACCAACACATGCTGTGACCTTACGAATCACCCTATTTGCATATTTTACAGTTTTCCCTTCAAAGAATCATATTGTATTGTTTGAAAGAAGATATGATGGGGTCAAGCCGTTATAGCACCCAGGTATGACAAGCAGTAACCTCTCTATTCTATACCAGCTATACTTCTTAAGCTGCTAGGGAAGACTTCACACCAACATTAAGGGTCTCAGGTGAATGCTCTTTCTTGTGAAAAGTGATGGGATTTTTTTGGTTATCCCCCTGAAGCATGTTACTGATTCCCAAATGTGAATTGTATAACATGTCTGGAATCAATTGCTGTGACAGTGTGATCATGCTCAAGCAGGCTCACATCAATCCTAATCAGGATATACCAGGGTAAATAAAATGCAACTCCACTCATCTTTGTGAGTTTGAGCTTATAGAGCACTTTCACTCATTGTATGTGTGTGCGTTTGTGTGTGTGTGTGTGTGTGCACATGTGTAGTTGTGTGTACGTGCATGTCTGCATGCGTGGGCATGTGTTCTAACTTCATACAACTCAAGGGGACCTGACTGATCCCATTTGTAGCCACTCGCTCAATGACAGGGAATTCCACACCACATATGCTGAACCAGTGAGCCACTGATGCTCATTTAATCTAATTAATTACTTAGCCAACAACAAAGGGCCGGGGCAGGCAGAGGAGATCTAAACTCATCACATTAGAGCTGGAGGAAGATTGGTCCTTGTGATGGAGTGACTTGACATAGCTGGACAGCCCTTACGGCCCTTACATTTAGGCCTGCTGCTGTTGTTTATGAGATTGAGCTGTCGTCCGGCGATCACTCAAATTTAAGACCCCTTGGTCTCTATCTTTCTTCTCTATTACAGACCCTCTCTGTAAAGGGCGTGACAATAGGTAGGTGTGCTGAGCACAAGATGGCCCATGGTTCCGGCAGAGACTTAGGAAAGACACCGATTGAACTAATCTTTTGACAGTCGTTCCTATTTCGTATCTCATCAGACTCTAAAATGTCTTACATGAATGAGTTCATTTTTGTTGTGGTGTGTGGTGCTTCTCTCTCCAAGTGTCCAGACATATTTTGAAAGGTATTAGTCATAAATAAAATACAAATGTTTAAAGTTTTAGGACATAGCAGTATGTTTACCAAGAGTATCATTGCTTGGAAATACATCAGTCTAAATAGACAATAGTCAGCCATTGAGATTCTCTTATTAAAATTGTATACATACATTTTACCATAACCTATTGGACCTATCAAGAAACCATTCACATTTCAAATTATGACTTATAATTGCAATGCAGCCTTCAGCTACACATAAACAATATACAAATCATTAAATTACAATGGAATAGGGATAAAGATCAATAACGGACACAAATAAGTTACAACATATGAGACGATAAGAACAGTGCATTTTGAAAGTATTCAGACCCCTTACATTTTTCCATATTTCTTTACAGTACCGCCTTATTCTAAACCTTTTTTAGTCCAAATAAATCGATCTGCGAGCAATACCCCATAACGACAAATCAAAAACTGGTTATTAGTTTGCAAATTAAAATATTAGATTTAACAGTACATGTCAGACCAAACAACAAGCAATGAGGTTGAGAGAACCTTCCAGAAGGACAAACATCTGCTGCCCTCAACCAATCAGGCCTAAAAGGTAGAGTGGCCTGTCAGGAGCCACTCCTCAGTAAAAGGTACGACAGCCCACATGGAGTTAGCCAAAAGACACCTGAAGTACTCTTTGAGAAACAACAGACTGGGGCAGGCATTCATGTTCCAACAGGATAATGACCCTAAGTGCACAGCCAAGACGATGCAGGAGTGGCTTCGGGACAAGTCTGTGCATGTCCTTACCAGTCTCCCACCTCCTCTGAATGCACTAATTGTGTGACACTCATAGCACTCTCATGAACATACTTCTATTTTCCTAGAACACCTGTTTTGCATTGCACAATCACCCTGACTTTTTCATTTACTTTGATTATGCTGTTTGTCAAACATTATTGTTTCCTTGTGTTCCATGTTTTGAATAATTTTCTTGAAACCTGAAAACATAGCCTTTTTGAATTAAAGTGAAACTATTGAGTTCTGCATCTGGGGCCTAGTCTGTCTACCACACATCATTACAAGCACAAATGATGTTGCAAGATTGTAAATGGTGTGAATAAGACTAACTATAATAATTTAGAATGAATCTAGTATTAAATCTGCTTGGCAGACAATAATACTTAGGTCATATTTTAAATTGTATTACTGCAGGTTGGAACCTTATTTCAAATACAATTGGTCAGGGAGAGATTGCAATTAGAATACTGAGTTAGTGTCTGTTATAGAAGCTGCAATGTTTAAGGCAATTCAACAGCAAAATGCTAATCAGTTGCACTTTTTCAGTTACTACTTTTCACCATTCAGAACATTGCCTGCATTGAAAAGATACAGTACCAGTCAATAGTTTAGACACCTATTTATTCTAGGGCATTTCTTCTGGCCTCTCTGATGCTAGGAACTCTAATGAACCTATCCTCTGCAACAGAAGTAACTACTCCTTTTCTTGTGACGGTCCTCAGTATCTGTCACGGTACCGTCGCAGGACGGGACCTCCCCTGTTCGCGTAGCCTTCCGGCGTTCGACGTCGCCGGCCTTTTAGTCGCCATCGTGTGTGTTGTGTCCTGTTTTCCCCATGTCCTGTGAACGCATCCTTCGCTGATTCCTGACAGGTGCTGCTGGTTACCACAGTACTTAAGCCCTTGTGTTTCTCGTCTCCGTGTCCGTGATTGTTTCCTGTGATCTGTGTGCAGCTACACGCTGTGTCTGATTGTACGTACCTACAGTACGTTGGAATAGTTCTTTGAAGCGTTATATACGCCAGTTGGTCAGTAGTGAACGGAATAAACCGACTACTTGAACCTACCTCCCTGCGCCTTGGTCTGCTTACTTCCACAACCATCACAGTATCGCCACGGCGCTTGCTGGTTTCTGCGACTGTGCTTGAAAAAACCTTCAATGTTCTTGATCTAAAATATATTTTGAGCTGGTTAATAATTCGGTTACTACCTGGTTCCATATGTGTTATTTCATAGTTGTGATGTTTTTACTATTATTCAAAAATGTGAAAAATAGTAAAAATAAAGAGATGCGCACATTGTCACAGTCTCAATGGAGACTAGTGCACCACCCATGTGCTGGTTGTTTTGTGGATTTTCTGGAACGTGAGCCCTCACATACCTCTGATATGACAGGGGTGATAGACTACTTGAATTGAATTGTGCTGTTTGAATCTGTTTGCTAATAATGACAGTATTCACCATTGACTTGTAGTGCTAATAATGACAGTATTCACCATTGACTTGTAATGCTAATAATGAGAGTACTCACCATTGACTTGTAATGCCAATAATGACAGTACTCCCCAATGACGTATAATGCTAATAATGACAGTATTCACTATTAACTTATGATGCTAATAATGACAGTATTCATTATTAACTTATGATGCTAATAATGACAGAATTCACTATTAATTTATGATTCTAATAATGACAGTATTCACCATTGACTTATAATGCTAATAATGGCAGTATTCACCAATAAATACCCTTGAATGACTATGTGTGTCCAAACGTTTAACTGGTACTGAATATGTTCTCAGAAAATGAATGTTCTCTCAGTGCCAAGATGTGCCAACAGGTTATTAACTCATTTAAGTGTTGTTAAAACATAACACTGAAAGTGTTTTATCAGTTCTTGAGTTGGGAAAGTCAAAAACTGTCATCCTGACACATATCCCAGGCTTTCCTTACGTGACTGTAGTATGTTGCTAATGGAGTCCCACGGCTCAAATCACTTCTCCCTGCCTCTTTCAACTGGGACGATTAAGTATTACATCAGAATAAGTAAAAAGCAATATATTATTTTGCATGGCTGAATTTAGCTAGTATTCCCACATTTATTTTCACAATGTTCAATACCCTGTTGCAAGGAAAACGAAATTAGAACAGTGTCCAATTATTATTGATAATTTTAGCCTCACTTCATTTAGCTTTTTTATACATCCTCAATGCAGATCTACACTTCTTTAGTGATGAGAAAGTTAAGACATTGTGGATGGAGTCAATTGAGACAGGTCAATCTGCAGGTGCATCTAAAATATTTATTTTTATATATCTTTATATTAATAAAAAAATGTACATTACATTACAAATAAAGCATGTATAATGTATAATACAGAACTGTAAGTATGTTATTTTATGCACTCAATACTTGGTCAGGGCTTTTCTTGCACTCATTTTAGCAACAATGCGTGGAATGACTCCAATCAGCCGGTGGCACTGCTGAGGGGTTATGGAAGCCCGGTTGGGTTTGGTCTGGTGTATTTCATTTTCCTTTTAACAGGTTCAAGTCGCACGAGTTGGCAGGCCAATCAAACTCAGTAATACCAAAGGCAGCAAACCAGTTACCAGTCTTTTTGGCACTGTGGGCTTGGGCCAAGTCCTGCTGAAAAAGAGATCAGAATCTCAAAGAATTCCTGTTAGACTGCTGCATTGACCCTGGACTTGAATAAACACAGTGTACCAACACCAGCATCACACCCCAAATCATCACTGACTGTGGAAACTTCACAATGGACTTCAAGCAACAACCTCTCCACTACTCCTTCAGCCTCTGGGACTTTGATTTCCAAATGAAATGCATAATTTACTTTCATCTGAAGAAAGGACTTTGGACCACTGTGCAACGGTCTAGTTCTTTTACTCCTTTGTAAGGCAAGAGGCTTCTGACATTGTCTCTGGTCCAGGAGTGGCTTGACACTCGGAATGGGACACTTGCAGCCCAGTTCCTGGAGACGTCTGTCCGTGGTGGCTCTTGATGCACTGACTCCAGCCTCAGTCCACTCCTTATGAAGCTTCCCCAAGTTCTTGATTCGGCTTTGCTTGACAATCCTCTTTAGGCTGCGGTCCGTCCTGTTGATGCAACTTTTCTGACCACACTTTTGCCTTCCAGTCAACTTTCCATAAATATGCTTTAATACAGCACTCTGTGAACAGCCAGCCCTTTCAGCAATGACCTTCTGTGGCTTATTCTACTCGTGGAGGGTGTCAAAGAGTGTCTCCTGGACAACTGTCAAGTCAGCAGTCTTCCCCATGATTGTGGTTGTGTGTACTGAACCAGACTAAGATATCTAAGGCTCAGGGAGTTAATTAGCTGATAAGAGTTCTTCTCAGGTGGACAATTTTCATTCTATTATTTTGAAATACTGGATTTTTGATTTCCATGAGCTGTAAGCCACAATCATCAAGATTGCAAAAAAATAACTTTTCCACTTTATTCACATTTATTTTGGATGCAGCTGTACATTAAAGCGTCCTTCACTTTTGCACAGTATTTTTGTAAACATTCTGCATTCATGAAAAAGTACATAGAGGGAGGGACCATATATTCAGAAAAAGTACATAGAGGGAGGGACCATATATTCAGTCATCAGGAAAATCAAGGTTACAGGCGTTATGTGGGGACAGAGAATGGCTGCATTATTAAATGGAATCCATTCTTTACTGCCTTTTGCTGGTGTCACTACACTTTCTCAGGAAATGACCATACAAAATTGATAAGGAGTGAAGAGAAAGAAATGAAAAATGAGCAGTATCATTAACTCAGTTATTAACATATAGTAAACTAATGTACTGAATGACGAGTCACTTGATAGATTGTGTGGGTATTCTATGTCAACAGTACAGTGCTATTCACTCAAATTATAAATATTATATTGTCCAGTGAAATTGTATTGGTAAAATAATCTATTTGCTAAATGTTGTATTATGACAGAATAAACACCACAAATATTATTAAAGTAACAACTATCTGCTCTCAAAGCAAATTATAGTATAAAAAGAAAGAATAGAGAAAATAAAACACAAGATAACAAAACAATGATGGCTTTTTTTCCCCTTTGTCCTTTCTAGGTAGATTGAACAATATTGTATGTGCACAGTGTTTTTCACTTTAGTAAGATAATTGCTTGTTCAATGGTAATTACATCACTTAACATATTTTAAAGAGACATCACCCTACTGTATGCCAGGCTTAATTAAAAGCCACTGCCTTGGCCAAGGCAAATCCTAATCAATTACTCGTCAATAAAGTGCTTTGATTAATTTGGGATGCTGCGTGCTGAGTCGGCAGGTTGGCTCTGCATTTTGCTTCATTCCTTCACTTCTTTTATAATTGTTCTCTGACGATTGATACCTTGTCAGTTTGTACCAGGAATCGACCATTGCCATTACAACTTGATCGTAATGCTAGAAATAATAAAAAAATAATGATTAACGCTTAAAGGTCTAAGGCCTTCTAGGGATGACCAAAATCCGCCAGCACTATCTTGACCTTGTGGCCTCTCAGGAGGTCATCCTTTATATTAGAATGATGTCATATACGTTCTGGATTCTAAACCCCTCTTACTAGAAGGATGATGAATAGATAACAGTGTTTGAGGAGGTAGTATATTAAGTATATTGGTGAAAATGTGTGAAGAGAAGTAAAAAATGTATGTTGACATGTAGTTGTTTTTATTGAGTAGCACATAAGGCTTTTTATTTCTAATTTGAACATCCCCTGGGGTTCAAAACAATTCTAAGTTGTTTATTGTATGAGTATATAACATAAACAGAAAAACCGCAATATTTCTTTCAAAAATAGTAAAATATCAAAGGAAATTGTCATTTTGGGGTCCCTGTATCTTGATAGGGGATCACTTTATATAACAATCTATGATCCGATTAACCTTAATGATGAGGTTTCTTGATGAAATCATGAAATACAGTGTTTTTGTGGTTGAGATTTGTAAAGCTTTTACTTTACAGAAAAACATAAACTATATGTCATTCTTTGCAACAGACTGTCCCTTACAACATGGAAAAACCTGTAGGCTTCCATAATTAATCATTCTGGAGAAATGAATAGAAATCTAACAGGTGTGTTTTTTTTTCATGTCAGTCTTTTTGTGCTGCAGAACTATATGTCATTCTTTTCCGGAAGACTGTCCCCTACACTGTGGTTAAACCGTAGGCTTCTATCTTTAACCAATCTGGAGATATGAATAGAAATGTAACAGGTGCCCATTTTGACGCAGGTAAAATGACTGTGAAGTCCTGTTATGCCTCTGCTTTACTGTGCCTGGATGACACTTGTCGGCTGTGTTCTCAGATATATCAGTATTTCCTATGTATTCCATGAATTCAGTATTACAGTAATAAAAGGCTAAATAATACAAGACACAATGGCAGGACAACTTCCAGCGCAAAACAACAATGTTAATAGAATGTGTGGTACATGTTTGGTAACTATGATACTTCAATTAGATACAGCACGTCTCAAAATCAACTGACAGCTAAAGATATGAGAATATGACAGCAGATGTTTACACTCTGCTCACTGTGAAGAGAATAGATAGGGGGACAGGATAGGCTCTGATTAGTTTTCTCCTGGATGAGTTCCTAATGATTTTAATTTCTCTTGTGATTGAGGCTGGTCATGATGTGTTTCTATCTGAGTGTAAGCGTTGTTTTATTAACCTTAAGTGAACATCTTGAGATATAATTTGAAATGTAGACTTATTAATTAAACAGGTGTTAGTCATACAGACTATGATTTCTATTATTAAACTAGATGGTTAGATGGTTACTAAGAACTTTTTCTTAAACACAACTTTTGTATTAACGGTGATGCTTTCAAAAATATTTTTCTTCATACATTTAGTCAATTCAGAGACAGAAAATTGCATTAGATGAGTGCAGGTATAACATATAGTGATGTGATATGATTGACACATGTACTGTAGGTTTAGATGTACTGTCTCTGCACAGGTCAAAGACAATGCTCAAAACTTATAAATATATATATATTAAACAATATTGACAATAAACAGTTTGCTACAGTAATGAGATAAGCAGGCAGAAGATGCAGTACAATATTAATTTCAGTGTATTTAATATAGATATTTTGGTAAAACTACATTGTAGGTGTCCGTGTGTGAATTGCTAACCCCTTTACAAAAGCTATATAACACATGGCAACATCTGTCATAAGAGTTCATATGTACCTTTAAATAATTATGAATAACTGACTATGTAATTATGTTCTAAAACAGGTAATTAAAATGGAACGTTACATCAGCCCATTACTTGACCAGCCCATTATCAGCGTCCTGTATGCAGATGTATTTTCATAGCTTACATAAGGTAGCCTATATACAATATTTTTAGCTATTCAAGGATTTATTATATTTGTCGGCTACTTGCCATTTTAATTCATCCCTCCCTAGATAATCAGAAAACATACAAAAGTCTGACTTCCTTGGCAACCACACACAGCTATTCAGCAATAATTATGCGGACGTGTTGTTTCAATCCATGAATTTGGACATTATTATGAATGTAAATCCCAGGATGGGACAAAGAAGAATAATGACTTGTTGTGAACCATGGCCTTCAGGGAATAGCTCAAGGTTAGTAATAGGTCAGAGAATCTTTGTTAATGTTTTGTTGTCTCAGAATTTTATTTCTTTGTCCAGGTTTTTACTTTTATTTTATTATTTTTTCTCTTACATTAAATTTTTTTAGGTAGAAAAGCATGTCGATGTTTTAATTCAGATATTTTAAATGTCGGATGAAAACCATTCATATATTTCCACTCCAGGGCCATAGTTCTTACCTCTGACAGATGGGGATGTGTTGGAGAATGTTTGTTATAGGTCTGTGTTATTAATATACACTATTCTGGAGAAAGAAATAATCAAAAAAAGAAACAAACATGTGCAAATAAACTTGTCAAAATATTTGGAAATAACGGTCCTCTCATCCAAAGCCAAAATGACTGAGAATCCAACTTTGATGAGTAAGTAGCTGTCACTTTAGCAATGCTGGAAGGGGTTTTATTTTTCCCAAGGTGCCTGTGTCAAGAAACAGTCAATGTTGAAAAGGCTCAAAGAAAGAAGGAACAGAAATAAATGAATAATATCTAAATTCCTGTTTTACAAATTATATTATTGTCTTACAAAATGTATTGGATACCACAGTGATGAAATGTAAAAATTGTATAGCAATCTGGGTGAAGTGACCTTCTTGTACAAGTGCATGGACACCTCACCACCAGCATGTAGCTGATTTCATATGTAATTCATCACAAAGTGATCTGCAGATGATTGATCATGCTGTGGGCCTTGCCCTTGCCTGATGGCCCTGAGGGGGGTGGAGGGGTGTAGACAAGCACAACAAGGATCCGCTGATTAATACTTGGCCACAGCCTTATATTGATACCCTCACAAAGCCCTTGACTTGGAACTAAAGAAAAAGCATTAGAGTTAGATTGAGGAATCAGCGCAGGGCCGATGAGGCTCTAACATATCATATCATGTAAAGGAGCCTCTCTCGCTATCAGGCCAACACCAACCAAATCTGTTGTGCTGCTGTTGTGTATGTGTATTGTATTGTGTACAGTATTGTGTACAGTATTGTGTACAGTATTGTGTATAGTATTGTGTACAGTATTGTGTATAGTATTGTGTACAATATTGTGTATAGTATTGTGTACAATATTGTGTACAATATTGTGTACAGTATTGTGTACAGTATTGTGTATAGTATTGTGTATAGTATTGTGTACAGTATTGTGTATAGTATTGTGTATAGTATTGTGTACAGTATTGTGTATAGTATTGTGTATAGTATTGTGTACAATATTGTGTACAGTATTGTGTATAGTATTGTGTACAGTATTGTGTACAGTATTGTGTACAGTATTGTGTATAGTATTGTGTATAGTATTGTGTATAGTATTGTGTATAGTATTGTGTACAGTATTGTGTATAGTATTGTGTACAGTAGTGTGTACAGTAGTGTGTATAGTATAGCGTACAGTATTGTGTATAGTATTGTGTATAGTATTGTGTACAGTATTGTGTATAGTATTGTGTACAGTATTGTGTATAGTATTGTGTACAGTATTGTGTACAGTATTGTGTACAGTATTGTGTATAGTATTCTGGCTGCATAAAAGCTTTTTTGGAGCAATAATTCAAAATGTTGCGCAGCTTGGTCACGGCCAAAATACAAAGTTGTGTGACGATTCATTCGCCATTTTTCTTCATATCAATTTGTCTCCATTTTATTTAGTGGATTCATAAGATTGGTACAATGTGATATTTTCAATAATATGTTTTACTGTGTCAAGCCCAAAGCACACAAACACTTTGTATTTATGTTACTCAAAACCTCAAATCATGATATACTTTAACCTCAGCTCATTCCATATTCATATTTTTTTGTGTTAATAAATAAAACCTCTCTTAACTACTTGAAACTTCAAAAACTACCTTTATCACATTCAAAGTGCTTAACTATGCATATGAAAAATAACAACTAAATTGAGAATGAATGAAGACAGATTACTAGTCAGTGTCAGGTAGACACATAGAGTCACTGCCCATACAAGTTGCAAGACGATGCTTGCTATGCAGAAACTGTCTGTTGCTTATGAATACTTCAAAAAGCAGCAGTAATTGCATACTGCACATGTTTTTCCTTGAATATATAATCCCATTGATTTATTTTATAATGAAGTAAATGTTGTACTGTTAGATTGCATGAATGTCCTTGTTCCTCGCCTCATCTTTACTTCTATTTTTTTTATTCCTCAGATGGTTTTACTTGCAGAAAACATGGAACCTGTATTCATTTATTTCTGGAAAACTGTGGTATCCTAAATTGCATCACAATTCAAGACTTTCGTCAGGCTCAGATGTGCAGTGGACCCTGAAATCGACACAGCTATGTGGGTAGCCAGCCTCAGTAATAAGTTATTTAAGTGCAAGAGTATGCAAATCCTCTATGCCTGAGTGATTTCCCACAGATATACAGACTTGGCCACAAACTAGCTTATTTCTCTGAGTCAAAGGTGGTTGTTAAAGTGTGTGGCTGAAGGCTGTCTACAACGCACAACCAACTGCTTTGCTGAGCATTTTTATTCTTGTAAAAGGAAGGCAGCAAGTGAAATGTTTGCGGTTGATCCAAGGTTTACTCATTGAGTCAGCTAGAATAGGTTAGAATTATACTATTCAGCCATGTGATACATTCATTACCTAAAGCAAATCCACATATTATGTTATGGTCAATTCAACTTGTTTTACAGTTAAAATAAAGATTCACCCACAAAATGTGTTCTGCTTGGAAATATTTTGGTCAGACACCTTTGCGTTGCATCTTATTTCAGCTTCGATGGGGTGTACTGCAAATTAATTCCCTCATTCCAAGCGTGAGTGTACACAATTCAGTATTCCTACACAAAGGGTGGGATTTATCAATTTTAAAGTTTGCTTGAAAATATTAGTACATCTATTCAAAGCCACAACCAGGTGGTGGAATAAAAGAACTGCTCCTAAAATGTAGACTGTATGTCATGTAAACTGTACATCAGAACTGTTTCACAAACTATTTAATTGACCTGTTGGGGACCCCTGTGCTAGCACATTTTATCATAACATTCAATATTTATTTATCTGAAATGCCAGCATTCCTTTTTTGTAAATACCGTTTTTTTTCAGACGCTATAGGACTATTCACACAAATATGTGGTAATATTTCACAACTCTTAGTACAAAAAACACAACAGATCATCAAAAAAGAAGTACATCTGATATTGACTACAAAAAAACATCTAGAAAGACAATTTGAAATATATTATGTTCATGCAAAGTATATGCATAACTTTTGATAGGATTTCATTGTTAAAATACCTGTTCCTAATTGATCATCACTCAATTTGGTGAATATATTGCTGAAGACATATTGCTCAAAAAAGTAAGGGAACACATAATCATCAGAGTATAACACCAAGTCAATTAAACGTCAGTGAGATCAATCTGTCCAGTTTGGAAGCATAAGCGATTGTGAAAGAGTGTCACTTGTTTTGGTGCAAATGTAAGGGACACCTGGTGCACTGGAGAGGCAACATCAAAGCAACCCCCATTTTGAATAATGAGATGTATTGATCAATGTGTTTTGTTGAGATGAAAAATTAAAAAAGAATGTATGTTAGTACCTTCAGCTATCATAGGATTTATTCAAGATCCTTGTCTTCAAGCATAAAATAAGATGGTTAAAGTAAGTTGAATAATGACATGGCTGTCTGTGTAGGTGTCTTTGCTATCAACCTTGTCTGTAATAGAGTTTTACTTCTCAAAGATCTCAGGCCACACGAGTCTTAGCCATG
Source organism: Novumbra hubbsi (assembly GCA_016801125.1). Classification (NCBI taxonomy): domain Eukaryota; kingdom Metazoa; phylum Chordata; class Actinopteri; order Esociformes; family Umbridae; genus Novumbra; species Novumbra hubbsi. The sequence goes on from JACXGK010004767.1 coordinate 24,793, forward strand.
CGTGAATGGACTCCAGTGGGTGCATTTTAATTGCCTCTCCCCTTCACGGTTCACACTGGCAGGGCTATGTGTGACACTTCTACCCTGGCTCTAACTGGAGAAAGAGATAAAACTATTAAAATGGAACCCAGCCCAGAAAAAGAAGGACTTGAGAAGTTAACTAATGACAGGAGGGGTTTGTTACAAATGCAGTAGGAAAAGAGCAGAAATGTACACATGGACAGAAGCACATACAGCATAAGGCCTTCAAAGCCTTTCAAAACACACAGTTCCTGTTCTGTCACATTAAGATGTAACTTAAATGATTGTATTGTGCTCTGGCCAATCAAACAAGCAAGGCCAGGAGTCAATATGTCTATAGAGAAACAGCTCCAGCACAGCTCCATTTCTAGTGTTGCGAAAGCAGGTTTCTGATAGTCAGAAGTTTGACAGAAAACAAAGAATCTAGCAAAAAGCTTTGCATCTATTCCAAGGGACTTTTTCATTAGAGTACAAATATATTGGTATTCAGATGGCATAAGGCCATTATGTTGACACATGTATCATTCATTTAACAATGCTTTACCTTAGCCAACATTAGCATTTTAGGATTTCATGAAACCTTCAAACTTAGGCTAGTAAAAATAATTATGAAAATATATTGATAAGTAAAATAATAGGAATTCCAACATAACATAATGCACTGATGCATGTTTATTACAATGCTGTCAAGGCAGCAAGGATTTAAGAAAGACATTGTGATAACCAATACCCCAAACTGCTGTCATCATGCAAGATACACATCTGACAAATGGTTGTTATCTCAACATAATGCTCAGTTATTCAATCATTCTATTTCCCTCCTGTTATTAATTAATACATAGAATACCTTATCTAGTGTGGCATCACGTCTTACGCCAAGCCCCAATATAGTCTCACTTGGCCCTGCTGGAGGACAAAACACGCACAGATTACTGCAAGATAGAAAAACTTCAATTAATCAAGAGTTGACTGTGAGAGGCTTTCAATTTAATCTCCACAAAAAGAATCTATTGCACCATGTCCAAGTTTAAAGGTTTAAGAGATTGAGATTAGGGCTTACCTCATCTGGACAGAGGACAGTTATTGAGTGCACTTTTGTCCTTAGGGTCAGTGATGGCTTATGTTTTTGTGGCCACTGTTAGAAATGTGTGCAGCTCTGCATTACATCTTAGTAGTCCATCTACTTTGTTGAAATGTGATCCAACATCAATTTAGCTGTTAATGTCACTCACAGTTCGATGGAATGGCAACTACAAACATTTCAATTTAAAATAATAGTTTGAAATCATTTTAACTAGTTTCAGGTTACCGTATATAGGATGCAAGATATTAGAAATGCTAACATGGGAGTCGCCATCTCCAATGACAAATTTTAAAGTTGAATCACAAGGATGCTCATGCACAAAGTGAAGCCCACAGTACTGTTGAGAATTTGAGTGGAGAATTCAAATGTACAGTGCTATGCAAATGTCTTGAAAATTGCTTAAACCTATTTATCTGCAGAAGTGGTTTATTTGACTGTAAAAACATGTATAATACAACAATAAAAACAAATTAACATTAAAATAGAATGAAAAGTGGCAAGAATTGTTTGTGTTGTCCAAAAGATTTTGTGGGATGGTTAGAAGAAATGTCATACAGTTAAAGTTGAAAACGTGTTTAAATTTGAAGACTGGGAACACAGTCGTTCCCGAAATGCTGTCTAAAACTCATGAACATGAATTAATTAAGGCCATAATGGACCGAAAGAAATCGAGTGAAGTGGTTGCTCACCATCTTGCAGTCATCTTGCACCAAAGTACATGCTTTTACCATGACAAGACTTACAAGAACTTGGCCTCTTTGACTGATTGGCCAAACAATTACCAAAAAACAATCACATCAAACATTTTGCAAATAGAAATAAGACCCACTCAGAGCGAATGAGCCCCTTAGAAATAATGTGCAGTTTTGTGTTTGTATCTAAATTGTCAATAAAATACTGTACTCATAAACAAGTCTGTATGACTCATGAACATCTAAAATAATTTCCCGATTAATCTGAACGAGGTGACATGGCTACAAGACAGCTATGAAGAATTATTGTTTGCGATTGAATGCAGGGATTTTTTTGTCACGCTATTATTGCACAAGCAAACAAGCTGTCTTTGAAGGACATATTGTGAAAGGCAGAAGAAAAACCTGCAGCTGACATTCATTTTATGAAATGCTTGTGGTACGTACGGCATCTTCTTACACTTGGTCTCAGACTCGGTCTAAAACATTCTTTATGGGAAATTGGATGAGTTTTGTTTCTAACCACGGCTTTGTTTTTGCCACGCTCCCGTGAAGGCCAGTTTTGTGTAGCACCCGGGCTATTGACGCGCTATGCACAGTGCCAAAAGCCCAAAAGCATGAGTGTTTTTTTATAATCATTCAGAATCAGCTTTATTGCCAAGTAAGTTTCCACATACAAGGAATTTGCTTTGGTATATTGGTGCATAACAGTAAATGTTGAGAATGTAGATCTTTGTAAAAGTGAAGAAATACCAATGAATGAGTAGGTGTGTCCAAATATTTTACTGGAACGGTGTATATTGGTCCTAAGGACCCCCTGCGGAAGCACTGCCAACCCCCAGTCAGAAACAGCTCATGACCAGTGCTGCAATCAGTGCTAGAGGCAGTGGTGCTCGATTAATTACCTGCTCTAGAGAGTGTTACCTAGCTGTCTACCGATGCTCAATTTTTACTTTCTACTATCACGTAATAGCTTTCATAATAAACTAAACAGAAAAACTAGCTCCACATTTACCGAATCAGTTTTTCCCGGTTCGCATATCAAACATCTCCCCTTCTCATTGTAACCACTAGAACACATGTGTGCATGTGAATGTACTTGAATGCATGTGCTTGTGTATGTGGGCTTGCCTTAAGTTTTGTGTCTTCTAAAATATTCTTGGGTTCATCCATCCCTCATTTACCCTCTACAAACATTAGACTTTCTCAGTAGTGTTTGTCGGTGCTAGCAACATGAATGTCTCAGATGTATATGCTTGGGATTGACTCTTAATGAAGCAATAAATACAGACTGAGATGCACGTTTAACATGCCAATCCGCTCTCGGCATACAAAAGAAACTAGGATTAAATGAAAGGTCAATCTACATAATCGGTAGAAAAAAATCAGTACTCATTTTGGTAACGCTTCACTGCAGGCTCTTTAGCAGGGACTTTCCACCATTAAAATATGTATTTGCTTGGTTATTAGCAGACATACGTATCCATGTGCTCACACAGACACATGTGCGTGGAAGACATCTTGAGGGGCCACTATTCAGGACACTATTGGCTGATTTTATGCTGGCCCTGCAGAAGGCAGAGACGCAGGAGGCATGATGGAACGTTTTTTCTCGGATCAATGCCCCTGGTCCATGAGGCACAGAGGACAGTGGATTTCAGAACCCCCCCCCCCCCTCTCCTGTTGTCCCTCTCTTCCCTCCCTCCCCAGCCCACCTCTCCTCCCGCTGCCCCTCTGCTGTGTGGATCCACGATGGCTAAAGAGGGAGACAATGTCTGCATATGATTTATCCCTACTGCAAGTGTCTGGGCCAGCCTGGATTAGCAGACCCTAATTAGTCACTCCTTTTAGGGGCCTCCCTACTGAGCTTGACTCTTTATCCACCCACTACGTACCGCACACATGCCATTACAGGTACAAGCGGTTTACACAGACAATTTCAGATTTAGTATTTAGTAAGCAAACAAAACTCGACATATGGAATCAGATCTTTTGATAACTGTGGATCTCTACCATGATCGCAATTCCGATGCTCCGTATGGGACCTCGGTCCAGATGCTCCAAATTATTTTTTAATTGGGTAGTAATATGGTAGTATGACTGGAGTTTTACAATATTGTTTTCAGCAGTGGGAGGTAGTGTGAAAATCTATAAAGTTTTGGTACTTTGTTGATACTAAAGCACAAACAAACTGTACTCACATTTTTGAGATTGTCATGTATTTCAGTTAAAGCAATTTGTCTAAACAGTCTCAATGTTGATGTAAAGAATTCACTTTTGGTTAACTAAATTCAAAAGGTAATGAAAAACAATGTATTTTGTGATGTTCAATACAATTCACAGTGCATTTAAAGATGATGTATTCATTCTATTTTACAAACGAACGACAGTTACACATCTTCACACTAACGTTTAAACCGAGGCAACAGTATATGTTGTGATGTTCCACGAAGAGGGACAGTTCAAGGACAGTTAAAATCCTGGCAACAGCTCCTGCATTGATCATTATCATACTCTTCCCTACTGTTAATTGACCGAAATAAAGGACATGAAAGAAACATATCTATATAAAAAAGAATACACTCATTTGATTGTACTGGGTAGCAGATACCATAAATGATGTAGTGAGTATACAGTACAAGACCTGGTCTGAGGCTGACTGACTGTCTGACTTGATAAAAAATAAAACAATGTGTGGGTGGTTTATATACTGTAATGTCAAACTGCCTGTGGTTGATCTTTCTCTGTTGCTGAGGCCATTATATCATGACGTGTAATAATTATGTTTCATTTCTGGATCCCTCTGAAGTCCTAATAAGGGAACAGAACAGCAGGAGAAAAGAAAATAATTATGAAATGGACACAGCTAAAAGGGACATTGCTTTTAGGTTTCAAAGAAAGGGAATTCAGAGCCTCCGTAGGAGTGAATGCTGTAATTGCTTCGTTCAAGGACCCCTTACTTCCCTCAGTATACAATACAATGACCTTCTACCCAATGCCTGTGAGATGTTGGTATTGGTGAACCACCCACAACCAGAACACGTCACTTTGTTCCCTTCTTGTTCTTTACATTAATGTACTTTTATAGTTTTTGCATGTACAGTACCTTTCCAATGTTTATTTTTAGAACAATCTTATTGTTAGCCGGTAGAGCCTCCAATGACATTAAAATGGGAAATAAGGGTTAGTTCTTCTACGGAATAAACCTTTCTGCGTGGCAGATAAAGTGTGATCCAGAAACAATGTGCATTCTGAAACATCAATTAAAACCCATTTTGAGCATCATATTACTCACGTTGGGGATAAAAACAAACCCCCCTCCAAAAAATGTTGCTAAATGAAACAATTATTTCCTTATATTAATGCTTTGTTTCCTTATATTAATGCTCTGTTAGCATTAGCTGAATACTAAACAATTGCCAGATAACCTTTAGGCCTATAATATACTAAGACACATTGTGACTGTATCTCCCTGCTGCTTTATTTCATTCCATTAGCTGCTTGTCACTGGCAGCTCAGCGAAGCCAAAAAAAGGAAATTCCTTTTCTTAAAGCTATGGTAAAATGAGGCTGTAACTATTATTTCAAGTAAAACCTCAATACGATGAATCTGCAATATTAGGAAAATACCTAGATATTTCAACAGTGCGAAAAACATCGCTCTCTCAAAAACATTGAACTTCAATGGGAACACTTCATTCAATGAGACCATTGCTCATTGGCTCAAACAAGGTGCCCTTTGAGAAAGGCTCACCCAAAATCTCCAGAGGTAATGAAATGGAATGATACATTGCCTTTATACAAACTGAAATACTCAAAGTAGGAAAACTCATACAACCAACACCAATCTGTAGGAACTGATGCAAGGTAAACAATTTGTCACAAGACCCCTAAACTTTGTTAAAATTGCGTTGGGTTGTATGTCATATTATCATATTATCAGAGCAACAGATAACATAAGCATAAACATACAAAATTACAAATGTTGTGGCTAGGTGTTACAAAAGAAACACTTTGCTCCCTTCGAACTTTAAACAGCTGCACTGGGTGAACTAAAGTCGGCATCAGTGCATTTATTAGCATGTTTTATTAAACATAAGGCATCTGGATAGTCCATAGTAAAAGTAAAATATATAAAGCAAACAAACAGAATATAAACATAACAATATAAACTAGCAGCAATTTCAAAGAGTGTGGAAATTGGGTAATGACAATATGAAAGTTTAAAAATGTTTAAACTATGTTTAAGCATTATTCAAAAATAAGTGTAATAGTGCCTTAATACAAGCTATTGTGCAATAAATGTGCATGGAATGTCATTATGCATTACCTTGAAATGTTGCATAAAATGTGCACTCAAAATAATTACATCTTCAAAACAGTTCACAGTTTACCTGCATTTGGATGAATGAGACAACTGCTCCTTAAATCTGAAAGTGGAATCAAATTCGGCAACTGAGTATTAGGAACACTACACCTGTTACCTGAATGAAATCTTTCACACGAGGTGGCAACACTCCTGTTTGGTTGAGCAAACTAAAATATAACAGTTACATTTTTATGACTACCTGCCACAGTGCAAACCAGAGAGTCTGACAGTCTTCCAAAGATATCTCTGAGTGACAGAGCAAACACCCAGTTGCCTGACAAAAACTGAACCAGTCAAGAATGTCACAATGTGACAGGGAGCGAAAGGAATCGTTGAGTTCTCTACACAGAGTCTTATTTAAGTTGATTCACACTTTGTCCATTTGAAACCTGTCAGCCTGTTAATTAAAAGCATGTCATAGTGCTGTGAATCAGACCAGAGTGTGTAAAGAAACCTGCTAACAGTAATAGTACAATATAAATAATTCCACAGAGTTAGCATGTCATTATTCAAAACTGATCAGGCGTGAACTAATCCAGGTACAATTATTACCTAGTGACCTAATAATAATTACCTAACAGGTAAATTGAAACATTATTCTAAAGTTGTCTGATAATCCATTGAGCACGTAATTTTCCATTGAGCCGTGGCTCCCTGATTTAATAGGCAAGAAGGATACTAGTAATGCTATTTAAAAATGTCACTAACAAACATGATCAGATGACTAAACAGCTGCAGAAGGACAATGCTTACCTCACAATCAAGGCGGACCAGTTAGAGAATCAAATGAGACCTAACAACATTGAGTCATGGGACTTAAAAAGGATAGCAAAGGCCATGACCACATTTGTTGCTTCTCTGAGTGAATCCCTGATGTCCTGGGCTCTAACGACTTCACAAAACCACAGGGAATTAATATGTCTATAGAACCATGGTGCCTAAGTTATCGCCAGACGAGCCCCCTAATTAGGTTCTTCTGATGTCAGGACATGGAAGAGATACTGGAAATAACCAGGGCTAAAGGTGGCATTGCCATCAATGGCAAGAAGGTGAGTCTTTTCCCAGACATGAGCATGGATATTGACAGGGGTTGCAAGCCAAGCACCAAAGCCCTGACGTAAAAACACTGCAGGCTAACTCATCCTCTCTGCGGGAAATGGTCACTTTTCTTAAGGAAATGAATTCCCCAGTTGATTCCAATCTTTTTGTGGTCTGTGGCAATCTTTCTATGTTGGGCCACATTTATGAAGATAAAAAAAATATTGCTCATGGTCTATTCGGTGATTCTTTTTACGTTGAACCAAAATATAAACATCATGTAGTCTAGGTTAAATTAGTCACGTGCTGAAATAAAATAAATTTTTCACGTGAAACGTTCTGCTACCGACTAGAGAAAAAGAAAATTACACAGCTAAAAAAAATGTGCGGAACACTGGATGTCATTTAGTATGTCTCTGGCAGTATCCCTGTACGGTTGTGTCTTCAATGCGCTTATTGCCCCTTTCATTTTCATCCAAACAGATGACATTGATTCACAATCGCTTATGCCTCCTCAATGGATTGATTGATATCCCTGAAGATTAATTGACTTGGTGTTATATTGTGATAATCACACGTTCCCTTCATTTTGTTATAAGGAACACGTCCGGGGAGCATTCGTCTCCTTGGGTTACAGGGGGCTTGATGTTTACCAATTGTAGATACTTTTTGTTGTGTTTTGCTATGCCATTAGGAGTTCTTGCTCAAAGTAAAAAAAATGATCCTTTCCTCTCATGGTTTAAAACTGAAAAGTAGGACATTCAAGCAGACACGTGCAGTTTTATTTTACAAATGCGACATGACATTCATAAATAGTTTTACAGACAACCCATTTCTTAAACATTTCATTTTAGGGTAAACTACATGCCCCTTTCGGCCGATTTATTTAACCTAAAATTGTTTTATGGAAAAAAAACGACTGATTCCAGTGTTACTCCGTTCTTTAGTTCATGATGTGACAAAGGTATCACTCTCCATTGTTATGAGAAGGGAATTCTTATGACCTCTGAACAGCTAAAGAAGAAATTCTCAAGGGTCAGTAGAGCCTACCAAACCTGTGAATTACTGAACAACTCTGCCATGCAGTGTTACAGTACCTTGAGGCCATTATGTTATACCATAACTTAAATGAGGTTTCATTCCCCATGGACCCAGACCCATTATTGTTTATTGTGTTTTATTGTTTTGTTTACTATTCATTATAAATTGCCCCCCGTCCCAAAAGAAGAGATACTATTCTGCCTTGACCAGATACTGTATGCGCTTAAATCCCATTAGATGACAACCCTTTGTTTTTATATTCATTTATAAAAAATGTAGTCCTATTACCAACCAATTGTAAGCGTTCATCTCTTTTTAATTCAGAGTTTACAACTGTTACTTTGAAGTGTTTGAGAGTTCATATTTTTCATATCATATCTGTGATCACCAATCACCATACCAATGAAGATTCATAGCAGATGCCTCAAAAACAGTTGGCAGCATTTTGATAAAAGCACCATCTGGAGAAATGTTGTCTTTAGATTATTAGTTCTCTGCTTGGTATCATTGCCTATAAATGTACCTCAAACAGGCGGATCTTGGGCCACAAACCCATTAATAATTTGTGCGCAAGTAAATGTTTATTTGTGATTCTATTTCACTCATTGTAAACCCACGAACAGTTTAATGCAGGTACATTCTACATAAACGTCAAACATATAACTTAGACAGACATTGCTGATTGTATGTTCTGCTCTCCCCATACTAAAAATGTGAAACTATGTTCATTTCTAATACAATGGGGATATTTTGTCTACAGTGAAGAAATATCACAAGACCTATAAGAACCTAATGACACATGCTGCTACTGTAAAATGTCAAGGTGGGAAAATGTTTACAAGTTTCACTGAGCTAACGTTATATTAATATGCGCTGTCTGAAAATCCAAAGTGCATTGGCTTGGTGTAGCTCGGATCAGATAAGGGATCAGTGGCTATGTAGTAAGGTAGAACCATTGTCTCTTTATTTAAACAAGGGCCTTTGGTAAGAGGATCAAAATGGCCTGACTTTCTCAGAGTTTATCATAATGAGAGAAGTAACGGCATGCATAGAGGTCAGAACTTGTCAATTACTGCTTAGCCAGACTGTGTCCCTGAAGACTAAGCACTTGTCCATTTAAAGCAGCAACGACTCCCAGATCAACGCCCCAGATTAGCGTGATCGGTCTCTAGTGACATGTCCATCACAGCCCAACATTTTACCCTAGAGAAAAATATTGTTTTCTGATGGCTGTATAAAACATTCTTAGGTAAAACCTAGAGCGGTCAAACAATTAAAATAATTAATTGTGGTTAAATGCATAATTACCTGTTGCTAATCATGAATAATCATTCAATGTGTTCAAATAAATAAAAAAAAAAGCATTGCATTAAATTAAATTATAAACATACTGGGTTTCATTGTTGTTGTAGATAGTGTCTGAATTTGTATTGAATAAGTGCAGGAACGGTCTTTTATGAGATCAGTGACTCCTGCTGATGGTTATGCTAAAATGTAGTTAGAATAGGGCTCAGGTGGAATCCTGCAAACACTATCTTTCATGATTTCGGTCACAACCTGAAATTTGTGTTTTTGTGAAATGTTTTCAATAATTAACAGGGGACCAAAACCAGAAGGTAAACTACTGTAATAATAGACACAGTTATTCCCTTTTAAGCTATGTGGTGTTATGGTTATTAGATAAGCCTTATTCACAGATTGTTCCAACATTAACCAGTTGAAGCCAGGTAACATGCTCTAACTGTTTTTTTTCTTTATTCGTATCAGACTTAAACTTTACTAGTTGTAAGTACTCATAAATACAAGATATTCCCTGTGTCACAAATGTTATTTATTTAAGTATTAAAATATGCAAATTAGGCAAAATGTTTACATATTATGACAATATATTTTTTATCATATTGGAATGCAAAATGTTTTTTCTGTTGCGATAAGTCCTACCGAATAGAGTTTATGCATCTGTCATGAATCAGGACACAGTTGCTGTACCTGTGAACCATTTAAATTGCTATCACCTTTTGTGGATAAAACCCCAACAGTTAAATGATCCTTGGTCAGGTTTTGGATCTCAAGTAACAATAGGACAGAGACAAGACACTTTGTTAGGGCTGGCCATCCATTAAAATCTGCCCAACATTACTAAATACTGAATCAGAATTTTGCCATGCCTTGTTAAAGTTTTTAAATTGGGATTGTAACATTATTCTCTCTCACTGTTTTGGTTTGAAAATTCCAATGTGCCAAATCTAAGACCCCGCTGATCATTCCTCTGGTAGTTTACATTCCTTTAAGGATTGATTATCGGGCCTCCTCCATTCTCTGTTTTATTCATTACATTGCCCTTGCTGTCGGTAACTCCCTATTACACCTTTATGCTGATTACATTATCTCGTACACACATGGCCCCTCAATGAACACTGTGCAGTCCTCCCTTCAACATAGCTTTAAAAATATTCAACATGCGCTTTTGACCTCGATCTATTACTTAATAAAAATTAAAGCGAAAGGTATGGTTTTTAATCAAAATGGTCGCCCCCAACGCATCCTTGTACTGGTTGGAGTTTGTCAAGAAGTATCTTTACTGCTCACTCTCATTCAATTCCGACATTGCATTATAAAGTGAAATCTCGAATTGCTTCCGTTTTATACAATTCATTATTTGTATGAGAATCCTGCCAAACCCTGATTTCAGCAATGTAGTCTTTAGGTGTGTTGCTTAAAAGCTCCTCCAGTAAGTTAAATGTAATTCATAACTGCCATCCTCTTTGTAACCTTTTCCGCCTACATCACTGTGACCTTTACACCCTGGTTAATTTGGCCTTCCTTCACACATGATGTAAGACTCACTGGTAATAAATGATATATATATATATATATCATATCAAGTCACTTTTAGATAAATGTCTTTTTTTCAACAGCTGCTATTCAAATAATAACCTGTGCTAATTATTTATTTTACCTTACATTATCTATGTTATTTTGTGTACTCTTATCTTGCATTTGAGGGCGTTTTTGCTAGGCCATTCTCAAAAAACAAGAACGGGTTCTCAAGTATCACACCTGGTTTGATCAATATACAGGATATGGAAGCTACATCACATTTTGGCTACATCACATTTTGCACTGTCAACTAAGCACATTTTAGGAACCTAACACTGCCCATGCCTCAACACACAACACACCATCTCTACAGTGTATTATGTTGGTGGCAGCATCATGCTAGGAACCTAACACTGCCCATGCCTCAACACACAACACACCATCTCTACAGTGTATTATGTTGGTGGCAGCATCATGCTAGGAACCTAACACTGCCCATGCCTCAACACACAACACACCAT
>JACXGK010004768.1:0-29413 GCA_016801125.1 Novumbra hubbsi
CCCCTCCCTGTCTCTTACAGAAGATCTCACTAAACATGACTCATGAAGACCTCACTAAACATGAATCAGGTGTATGTGTGTTCTGTTGTGTGGCTCTCGTTGTCTAGGAGTGGGCCATCTGGCGACCTTGAGTGCGATGTTTTGGCTGGTTCTGCTCCTCTCGCTCCTGGGCTCTCCATCAGTATCAGTATGTGCGTGCCTGTTTAAGCTCTGTGTCAGATAGCGTGTTTTACTGAGCACAGTGTCCACGCCTCTGTCTCGGGGCCATGGACCTATAATGTCTACTTCATCCGTATAATATTAAACTTACCCATAACTAAAATATCATTACATATTTCACACTGTCAACAGTACAATATTAAGCTAAATCATCAATGAAGAAACATTCAGATTTCACAAAAACCAGCCTCTAAATTCCCGCCAACAGACGCCCAACACATTGTCCTTTACACAGTCCTTTACACTTGGGGAGACGTCCGTTGATGTGGTGTGTGGCTGAACCAGTAGGACTACCTGGGCTTGGACGGAAAAACGACCTCCATCAGGAGAAAAACGAGGAGGGGTTGTCGCGCCTAATTCATCAATGTGGGAATGCAACGTGGTATTGCCTCCAGCTTAGTTCGTTGTCTTTATTCAGAGGCTTCGTTGGTATTTGCGTCAGTGTATTCAGTCGGCACTGTGGTAGCATGTGTGTGAATCAGAACCGGAGACATCTCCCTCTTTGCTTTCTGACCGCATACTGGAGCTACTCCCAGAATTCTTTGCATTATTGATGGACAAGCAACCACTTACCCATGCCAGTGTGTGTGTGTGTGTGTTGTCTGACTGCCTGCATTTCTATCCACATGGTCTACATGCCCTGACTCACATCTCCCCTTCGTCAGTTGAAATACGTCCCTCCGCCCATCGCCACCAATCAACCACTAATTGGCTCCGAAATCTGATTTCACCCACCTTTGTCTTCATACTAGCTGCCTCGGTGCTGATACCGCACACATACCGCACACACACCGCACACATACACACGCACATCACACACACACACGTGGCTCTGCTGTGTATGATAGTTAGCTTGGTTTACCAGAGCTCATCTGTGTCATGTCTTCATATAAGAGCCGCGTTCCGGACACCGGAAACACATGCGTCACTCCTCGGCAACGCGCTGACATCTGGCGCTGGCGTCTTAGCATTGTTCCCCCCAGTCGTGGCCGAGTTGTTGGTCGTCAGGAAATACCCATTCAGTATGTCTACCCACATTACCCTGTTTACATGCACAAGCCCTCGCTCATATTTATATTGATTTGCTGTCAAAACTTCAGTCTGCTTTACATTTGTCTTCTGTGGATGTTATGACACTGAGCAGTATGGATCTCTATGGATCCCTGCGCATAGACCTCATTTAGGGCATTTTGAATGCCACCGAAGTGTTTAAAACAGCCTGTGGTTCATATAAAAATGCCTAAATGTGTTGCTATGACAGAAAGTGGCTCTTTAATAGCTCCATTTAACCCTGGTGGCTTGTGTTGCGGAGCTAGATGGTCCTATGGGGTCTCAGTCCTTTCAGTGTGATGTCTAGAGTAGCTAACTACATTGATTCTCTATCTAATGTGGCGTGTTGAGCTGCTGCACTAAAGATCATGCTTGTAAAGTGGCTAAAGCTTATTAGACGACTGGCTCAGATGGGATGGGGATAGGAGCGTTTGATGGCTCAGGGACAGACAGACACTTAAAGGTGCATTCTGGGATTTCTTGCCGGTAGTTGTAAGAGGAGCGCTGTTGTGCCTTTGTCCGGTTGTCATTAAAACAACTTGTTTTTATTCTTGGTATTAAACGGCTAACTGAGGTATGATAGTGATTCTAGTTATAGATTATTCCCATAATAACAGAACAATTTACTAAAGTCCAAGACTGCATCTTTAAGGAGGGAAGCTAGGCAGCGTGTACGCGTTTATATTTAAAAACGGAAAAAGCATTGAGGTTGAAATATACCGAATTACATCCCCATTTCAATGCCTAACACACACTAAACATCACAGAACCCGTTTAGCATAACTCTTGTATGCACCGGGCCAATATCATCAGGAAGCATGGTTCATGAGAACATCTAGAGTAGATCCACACCTGTGTGGCGGTTGGGGTGGTGCTGACCTTCACTGGCGTCATGAGCAAAGATTATCTTAAAAGTTAATAGAAATACATTAGCATTAAAACGGAGCCTTACACCTCAGCAAGCTGCTAATTGGCCCGCGTTTCCACGGCAGCACCAGCTGAACAGCGGTAGATGGCGGTGTCCAGGGAATGTTTTTAACCTCGTTAGTCGTTAGCCTAGTTTGTGTCGCATCAACATTCATTCCTCCTTTTGTTTGGCAAATGCAGACATTTTTCCCCGATTTTAGTCCAAACTCGGTTTCCATCAGTTCTGTTCATCAATGCAGCAGGCCTGTTCCAAGTGTTGTTTTGACTGAGTGACTGAGTTGACTGTAAAGCAGTGCAACTAGATTCATGGGCTGGAAAATGGTTTGAATAAATATACAAAATGATTTGTACCTTGCAAATAGACCGCAACTAAGTACATTTAGAATAGAAATAGATTTTTATTCTGAAATAACAATTCAAGATTAGCCCAGGGGTCGCACGGAGGTCGTGCAAATTGGGTTTGGAGGGTTGGCAATGGAATAGGGTGGTCTTCCCTCATTCGATTTGTCACGCTATAGCAACTCCGTGCTGCAGCTTTTCATGGCATCAGACAAAGGTTCTCCTACTGTCCTTGTGCTTCTTGGTGTCACTGCACTCTTCAACACACCCTCCTATTGGAGGCTTTAGTAACACACCCTCCTATTGGAGGGTTTAGTAACACATGCTGGGCTATGTGGACAGGTTTTGCCTGGTTTACATTCTTTAAGGATGATATCACTCCGTATGTTTGAATGGCTTGTCACTGATATGTAGACAACATAAAGTTGTACATTTCAATGAAACACAGAGAGGCCCCAAAATTGCCTACCCTGAAAGCTTGCATTTCAGACATGAGGTAGTGAAATTCTTTTTTTTCTTTTTTTACTTTCGAACTCAAAACAATGACTGACGACACATATAGTAAGGGGAAATTTAAATAGGGTCAGTGAGCCGGAACATGGGATTGGATGACTATAATGAGTGTTTGTGCTCAGGCCAGGACGTTATACGATAAGACTATTGTAATGCCTGTCTCTCCGGTTACCCCGATAAGACAACAGATATAGTTGAAATTGGACAAAATATAGCAGCTGATAATTTGATCACATCACTAGCCTCCCTCTGGCTGTCCGTTAATGCTAGGGCTGATTTTAATGTTAACTTACAGCGGATTACATGTACATGCACCTGTTTATCTCTCAGATTTGGTCCTGCCGTATCCTTGCATGTAAACAACCACACAAGGGTCACAAAATGCCGTCCTCATTACTGTAACTACAATTTCTAAATAACCAACTGAAGGTAGAGCTTAACCCCATAGAGCTCCATTGTGGAATGATTTGCCAAGGAATGTGAGACGCATACACAGTCTAAACCTTGACTGAAGCCATGAGTCTTTACTCATGGCTTCAGTATGTTCTAAGACTCCAGATGGTGTGTAGTCTGGCCCAGGTGCCTGACGGTCAAAGGCCAGGCATTGGATTTAGAAACCGGTGAATGCCCTCGGACCACACCACAGGACCTTCTGGCCCAAAGACTCATATCTGTCCCGTTATAAAGTTGTCCTGTTTGTGTTGCTGATTAACTTGCTGCCTGATGATTCCTGCTGTCCTTGAAGTATGCCCGGAACAGCCAAAAGACAACTGGCCATCCCTCAGAGTCTGACTCCTCTCTAGGTTTCTAATTAGGTTTTGGCCCTACTAAGGAGTTTTTTCCAAGCCACAGTTCATCGATTCTTGTTGTTGGTTGGTCTTTGGGGTTTGAGGCTGTGTATCCGTAAAAGCATTGTGTAACTGTTGATGTAAAAATTGCATTATAATAAGTTTCATAGAAATTTGATTGATATACAGTATCTCCACATCAACTGTCCAAGACGGAATCTTAATCACAATTAGGTGTAGAAAATGGTATCGATAAGAAAAAAATTCAGGCCATGTTTGTCTCTCGGCCTGCCTGTTGTTGACCACTGCTGAACAGCTATTGTCGATGTGTGACATAGACCACTGTGGGTTTAGCTGAATTAGAACAGGAAATGACATGGTAGGGAACACTACTTACGTACCTTAAGGAGGGGCAGGAGCACAATGGTTGACAAGCATTTGCACTTTCTGTAACTGTTGGACAAAGGTACCACATTGGTTCAGAGGAAGGTTTATCCTGCTTTTAGAACAGTCCAACTGAGAAAATCATTCAACAATTTGACCTAATCAGAGACAATCAGAATCTTTTGTTCCCTTTATCAGGCCTATTTCCATTGGTTAGTGGGGGGTTCTCTTCACTGCTAGTAAAGGCAGGGTTTATGTTAGTTTAGTTTCTTATAATTCATATGCTGAAGATTGCAAGGCTCGCTCATTCAATCCAACAGAGCCTCGCCACTGTCATTACCAGCAGAGCGGTGGCATCGGAACTGATGCTGTGGAAAATATTACTTTACATCTAACAAGAGAGGCACGCTTTCTGTTGCCATCTTTCATCAGCCTCCAATCAGCCACGATGCCATAAGGGACTATCTACTGTGAGTTGCAATTGGTCCCCTGGCTTGAAAATATCCCACTGCTGTTTTTGAGCAAAGGATCAGAGGAGAGGTGTTGGGCTGTAAGGATATTATATGGTGATGGAGATAGATGGCGGATCAATCCACAGGGGGAGAAGAGAATAGATTGAGAATACACTGGCAGAAAAGGAAGACAGAGGCCGAACGTCTGGCAGATAGGTGGTGGAGGTTAGTGGGGGGGGGGTGGGGGAGAGGTGTGAGGGGTGCGGAAAAGAGCATCTGAAAGGAGAAGGAGAAGGGGGTTGAGGACTGGCAAAGAATGGAGGGATGGATGGAGACGGATCAGTTGGATGTGTTCTACCTGTCAGTTGAAGACCGCGTTAATGAGACTCACTGGAGAGCTGAGAAGCCAACGACACACATACACACAGTAGGCAAACACAGAAGACTCACATACAGTGTAGACACACGTATTACATATACACACACAGACACACTGAAGACATGCACACACATTCCATCCTGACACGCAGCAGAAGAGACAGGTGTACACAGTGAGAGGGCTAGTTGTCCTAGCATTCGTTTACCGGTGTTGCCATGTCCGCGTACACACACACACACACACAATTATACTCACCTAGAGGTAGATATGTATAGGTTAGCAGGAAGAGACTTTGCCAGCATTTTTACCTTCAAATTTAATAGCCTTTTATTTTCTCATCTCTCTCCCTCCCCTCACACACACCCTCTCACCAGCCTCTGGCACAGTTTGCGCACTATCAGTGAGCGATGGCAGCTCACTGGTGCCAAAAGACCTGAGTGGAAAAACGGTTGTGCCGTTTCCCCTGAATCATTTTTCATGACTTCTGCGTTGGTAGCAAAACTTCTCTCCAATAAGAGCAAAGAACATTTAGCCTCTAAGCATTTTAGTTTGGATTACACGCTGTGTTGAAGGGAACTCCATTCAGCCAGACTTTCATAAAGGCTTGCATATTTTAGCATTTCAATGACCACAAAATTACCCCATATAAGCATGCTGGATAAGACTTCTGAACTCCCAACAGCCTCCAACATAAAACCAACGCAAAAACATGCACACAGGCAGACACACGTGCCGACAGATTGCTGTTTTCTCAATATGTTATATATTATCAGGGTTGTCAAAAATACTGATGCTTTGATATACTGCAATACCAAATTTCTACAACGCTTCTGAGGCTGATAAATTAACCATTCGGTAATACAGAGAAAATAGCATCTGTATCTGAGCACTCCGTGCCTCTGTAATGACAGTTGCATGTTTGTGTCCTTTGTGTAAACAATTGTTAATGACAAAAAAAGGCTAGCAAGCTGGCGAACACCAGAATGAGCAGGGCCGTAATTGGAGTTACTTTCTCACACAGATGACAGCCGGATCACCAAGAGCATGTGACAGATGTGAAAGAGTATGGAGACGCTGTGGTGAACGTTATGCAGCCTGCATCCTGCATCATCACGCATGACTAGTTTGGCGGTGGGTCAGTGATGGTCTTAGGAGGCATATCTTTAGAGGGTCAGACAAACCTTCACATGCTAGCCAACGGTATTCTGACTGCTTTTAGGTACCAGGATGCTCAGACCCATCGTCAGAATTTACGCTGGTGCAGTGGGCCCTGGGTTCCTCCTGGTGCAGAATAATGCCCAGCCTCATGTGGCCAGAGTGTTAGAGATGACAAAGTCATTGATGCCATTGACTGGCTCTCACGTTCCCCAGACGTCAATCAGTGGGTTGGTGATTTTGGTTTCCATTGACTGACAGATTTAGATCCACTGAAATAATCCAGCGCATGACCTTCCTCATGATGAGCCCACACACTGGAATTCTTCCTATCAAACGGTGGAGTGTTTCCTTGAACAGCTACAAGTTGTTTTTTCCGTGCTGGCAGAGGATAGAAAGAAATGGCACCTTATGCCCTGTGGATTCATCACCATTCCTGAGACAGTAAGAGTAGCTCCTGGCACATTCACTGATGCTTCTGGCCCATTCACTGATGCTTCTGGCCCATTCACTGATGCTCCTGGCCCATTCACTGATGCTCCTGGCCCATTCACTGATGCTCCTGGCCCATTCACTGATGCTCCTGGCCCATTCACTGATGCTTCTGGCCCATTCACTGATGCTCCTGACCCATTCACTGATGCTCCTGGCCCATTCACTGATGCTCCTGGCCCATTCACTGATGCTCCTGCCCCATTCACTGATGCTTCTGGCCCATTCACTAATAATCCTGCCCCATTCACTGATGCTCCTGGCCCATTCACTAATAATCCTGGCCCATACACTGATGCTCCTTCCTCATTCACTGATGCTCCTGCCCCATTCACTGATGTTCCTGGTTGATGCTTCTGGCCCATTCACTAATAATCCTGGCCCATACATCGATGCTTCTCCAACCCTTCCATCTATCCCAGCCCATCTGCAGTCCTTGCTTCTTCAACCCTTCCATCTATCCCAGTCCATCTGCAGTCCTTGCTTCTTCAACCCTTCCATTTATCCCAGTCCAACTGCAGTCCTTGCTTCTTCAACCCTTCCATCTATCCCAGTTCAACTGCAGTCCTTGCTTCTCCAACTCTTCCATCTATCCCAGCCCAACTGCGGTCCCACAGTCTCTGCTTCCAGTGTACCGTTACAGTACATCCATTCTAGTTCTTCCTCTTCCTAAACGGCCATGTCAATTATTCTTTCGTTCCTGCATAAACACTGCAGTAGAAACATGCTTTTTTATTTCCTAGAGTTACCAATAGCCTTATTGATTTTTCATTGTGAGTCAGCAGCCTTGGGGTAAAGATACTTGACATGGTATGGGAAGCTACTTATCTGATGCTAATTCATTCATTCTCCCAGGAGAGAGAAGATCACGCCCTGTTGCTCCCGTCTATAATATGAAGGCAGCGTGGCCAGAGACTGTGTCCAACCCCTGGTTTCTGTATGTCAGCCTCCTATCAGTCGCTCTCCAGAGGACAGGCTCATAGGATAAGCTCTGTTCTCTGTGGTAGTAATGTGGGTTGTAAAGTCTAATGGAGATACTTGGAGAACCCGTTGAGCTCTCAATGGTCTTGGAGGAGAGGATGAATCTGTAGTCGATGTAGCGTACTGTTACTTTTTTATAACTTCTTGAAACAATTGTAAAATAAATAAATATTCCCCACGATCCATTTGTCTACAGTGCTCTCCTCTAATATTGACACCATTGGTAAATTTGAGCAAAACATTAAAAGAAATTATCAAAACATGACTGCCACAATTGTTTTTAAATTGAACTGAAGTATATTCCCAATCATATTTTACACCTGAGTTCACGTGAGTGATTGGGATCCAATTAGGTGAGAAATCATGACTTTCTGCTTCAATGGGGTTTAAATATGAGATGACACACAGCCTTAAACTGGGTCGTGGCTGGATCCTCCAGGAGGGCAATGATCCAAAGCACACAACAAAATCAACACTGAAATGATTCACAGACCACAGAATGGCAGAGCCCTTGGAATCTATAGAATCTGGAGAGATAAGTAGGAATGCTTTCAGATCCTTTGACATGTGTTATCCTACCTCAATATGCATCATATAACACTCTTGGCAAAGGGAGGCTGCAAAAGTATTACATGAAGGGGTGCCAATAACGTGGCACCCACATATTTAAATTATAAATCGTATACGGTTAACAGGAAGACTTCTTTACGTTAAAAGTTTTGATTCCTTTTAACGTTTCGAATGAGAGGTCAAGAGGATGAACGATAAAGACTTGCTGATATTCATGGAGGGTGCCGGTATTAGTGCAGGGCGCGGGTTCTCCTGTAGGAGACGTATCTCAGTCGGGTATCTCAGTCGCTGCGTGGTGATTATTGAGCCGCTGTGCCACCTGCTTACCGGCCACCTCTCGGTTGTCCTCTGTCAACCACGGTTGTGGCCACGTTCCCGGTTAATGGACGTGTCCTGCGGCCGTTTGGCGTTGACGCCGGCGGGGACGTTTGGAACGGCGTTAATGGCCTGGCGCTGGTGGCTGGTTGGAGAAGTGCTCGCTGAGGCGACTGCCGCACGTCCTGATGGTGTTTTGGTGATTAACTATGTTGGCGCATGTACAGCTGACAGCATTGGTACCCTCCACCCACTGCACCCAAGTGCCTCGGCACCCTGTTGGTGGTTCAGAGCGCTGCCCCGTAGGGATGCACTACACTCAGGCATCGGGGTCACTGGAAGGTCCTCCGGTCCCGGTTGCGGTCTGTGAATAGATGCAAATGGGGGGGGGGGACTTTCAGACTCCTGAACTAGCCACTAGGCACACCGCCGGCCCAGCTCGGTTCGGTTGCTTGAAGTGTATCTGAGCGGTGAGAAGACGTTCAGATGGAGACGCAGTGTTCCCGAGGTTTCCCGACTGTCAATCACAGACAGTGGGATGTCATTAACTCTCTGAGAAGAGCCTTTATGTAATTAAGAGTGAGTAGACAAGAGGATGATGGTGGAGGATGAGTGTGGGGAGGGTGGGGAGTTCACTCGACGAGGCAACGCAAGGTCGGGCAAATCGCGTCTGAGTCCCTCCACTCAATTGGTGAAGAATACCATTTTTAATTAACATCCCTTATACACACATGCACGCACACACACACACACCACTTCGGTTTCTCCAACTCCATCCAGAACATACATGCTTGATTAGGAGTAATTCTTATCTCGGAAATGGACGGACAGCTTCGCTTCTAGCCTGTGTACTTTTCAATCCTCATCTGACTAATTTCATGAAGAGCATAATTACAGCATTTTCAATTTGTCAGCATGTGTGGAGCTGCTGTGCTAGGTGGGTGACTGTCTATCTCTCCCCTGCAGCTGAGATGCCGGGGGGTGGAGAGGGTGTGAGAGACATCATAAGTGTGAAGTGCAGAAAGGAGGTTTGTTGCAATCAGGAGCTAATGTGAGGGAGGCAGGTGGGGGGAGTGAGTGAGGGGAAAGGGAGAAATGGACAGACAAAATGAGTGAAGTACAGTACATCTTTGGGTGATTATGCAATGAAGTGCAGTACATCTCTTGGTGATTATACACTAAAGTACAGCTTTGTAAAGCACAATGCCGTGTGTGTGTGTGTGTGCGTGTTTGTTTGGTCATTCACCAACAGTGACATCTTTAATGTTCCCTTTCCATCATCTTTTTCCCTCCTGTCATCCTCGTCTGACTGACATTTCCTTCCTCCACATCTCTCACATCCTGTGCTTAAGGGCTTGTAAACAATGCTGTTTGTGTGTGTGTCGTGTGTACATTTTATTGTGTTTTTCCAATCCAGTTCATCAGTGGTGCTTCTGGGGCGTTTCATAATGAACCATAAGAACATTCGGGACCTGATGACTGACCACCGTATTTGTTCTGCTTGTTTTAGGGCGGCCGACTCAATGTCTCCTCCAGCAGCCCCCTCAGTAGAACTGCACCTAGAAGCAAGAAAAACAAACCTGCCTGGGTCTTTCTGGTCCCACCTCATCAGATGCTAATGTCAAAAGGGACACTGTATACGTTGCCAACAATTTAGCATGGAGTTCAGCGAGAACCACACCTCAGCCGACAACGCAGTGTCCAGCCCCACTACCGTGCCACAGCCAAGCTGGTACAGTGCACACCTCACAGGGTCTCTCCTCTGCCGGAGCGCCTCACGTCAGCCTGGGGATGGGATGAGCAGCGAACACATCCGTGCGGTGTGATTTGTTTGCTTGTTCAACTCTGGATATGAGCGAGGGGTACCCGGGGCGTACTGCTCCGTTGACCTTGACCCCGCGCTTGTGCCCCCGGGACGTAACGGGTGGTTGCAGGACGCCAGTGATCAGCCAACTGGGCCACGCGTCCAGGCGGGTGATACGGTTCGGAGGTTTATTTTACCGACGCAGGTGTAATTCCTTTTTTGCGGCACATCGAGAATGTTGCTTGCTTATCTCGCTTGTCGACCAAGCAGCGTTTTCTGATTATTTCTCCGCGCGTCCTGCTTCCACGCTTCTGTGCGGTGTAGCAGCTCATTTATCAGTCCATCCCGATAAGTCATTGTTCAGGTAATACAAAGTGGACGCGTTTAACAGCTTACCACGAAGCTCTCTCTCGCTTTGTCTCTCTCGTCTCTCCCTTTCAGTCTCCCTAGCTCTCTTTCTCTCCCTCTGATTCTCTCCTCTCTCTCACTCTCCCCCCATCTCTCTTTAGGACTCCCTTGTCGTTGACAAATTGTCATTTCAACAATCCATCTGTGGAGAGGGGAAAATGGGATTATGACGGACTGGGATGAAAGGGGAGAGAAAGGGAACGAGGAGAAAATAAAGTTGCTCTTATCACAACTGGCCAGCGGTGATGCACACACAAAGCTCCAGCGGAATCCAATTTAGTCCTTCCTGTTAGTTGTAGTGATATCAGCGCAATTAGCCGTGACGGGTCAGAGTATGTGGCACGCGCTAAGTGATTTTCAGCATCTAAAGCTTTGTCCAACCTCCTAATAAATGTCAGGCTTTTTGCTCTTTTGTTTTGGTCCGCCCGATTGACTGGTTTCCTAAATGGATTTGCTGTTCCCCGTTCGTCTCGCAAACGAACCAGGGTGACTTTGAGTGGTAATGTTTCTATTTGTTTATTTGTTTTCGCCAGGCTTTTAGTTGCACAAGTGTTAATGGCTTGGTGGTTCTGGAGTGACAACTTGTGGTATCGGGAGCGAGCAATGGCTGGTTTGCTGGGCTGGTTTGCTGGCTGGTTTGCTGTGTCCTTTAAGGAGAGCGATTAGCGGTGGAATGAGTGAGTGTGTTAGCCCTGTTCCTGACTGACCTTGGCCCAATAAGCTCCACTCTTGGATTCTTTTTCATATGACTGCTGTCCCTGCAGAAAGTGTCTGGCAGGACCAACCGGCCAAGCCGATGTTGGTTACAAGCTCTTGCAGACTGTTGATTCTGTTTTTATGGTGACCGGCTTTACTGGTGATACTGTTGGAGACAAATGGTTTATGCTGGTCTAGCTGGTTCATTCAGCTTATCATCATATCATACTAACATTAATTTGGTTATTTTAGTTTTGATCAATTTGAAATGAAAGGGAATTTACATGGGAAGTGGAGGTATTTTCATAGAGCAGTAACTCCTGAAACTAAGCTACTCAGGGGAAATGGGATATGAGATCTCACGCTGTGATTTTGAAGAATGAAAGCAATAGATGTGACACCTGATCTCTCCAGCAACACCTTGACTGCGGAAGCAGAGGCCTTCTCAGAACCAGAGCATGAAATCCATTCTCTCTTTCCCACATTTACCAGATAGAGTCAAAACACGGGTAACAGCCATTTTGTGTTTCTTTTCAAAGGATCTCTGTTCAAGCTGTTTAGCCATTATTTATGTGTAGTTTTCTGAATTAATAATCAAACCTGTCTTGACAAGTTGTATTGAAATATTCAACTATTATTTGGACTGTAATTGCAGAAGGAGGTTTTCCTATTTTGAAGGCTTTTTATTAACAAAATGTCGGTTTAGTTAGGGTCTGGCAAAATAGTTCATAAGTTTGAACGGTATTATGACATCTGTGTTTGTTCCTAATATCTCATTAAAAAGGCGTGTGGGGCCACCGAGCCCAAGTATTTTGGGTTTTGGACAGGCCTGATGGTGATTATGAGTTCTGGGATGACCAGAGTGGCCAAAGTGTTGGAGCTGGCAACCGGTTTAGATACCAGGCAGTAACATAAAGGCAGCAGGGCGCATCACTTCGTTCTAATTGCTACCTTACTTCGGTCTAATTGCTACTTTGTGAGGGGGTGTCTTCTGAATATTTCAGCGCAAGGCAATTGACATTCAACTCAGCGCATACAACAAAGTGAATTATTCCTGCTCCCTCATACATTTGGGCCAAGCGCTGCACCGGCTAGACTCCATGTGGCAACATTTGTGTCTGACAAGATAGCTTCATCAATGATGGGACTTCGTAGACAAAAACATATTTAAATAAAGTTCATGAAGAAATGAATTGGCCTATGATAATAACCAAATGTGCACACATTAAGTAATATTCCGTTTCACAGTGGTTATTTGTATTAGAAAACAATTCATCCAGTAAATGCAGTTAAAATGTGTTCGCCCAACTTTCCTTCCATGTATAAGAAAGCATGGAAGGAAACTTGTTTTACAAATTTAGTTTCATTCATTTAGTAGTTTCAGGAGAAAATATATTCTGTACCAATTAATGCCACTCAGCTTAGGTTTTCAAATGCTGAGGTCAAATTGAAGCGACCTGATTTGGGCCACGCCTCTGCTGAGTCCAGGCATCCATGTATGTAGCGTAAAGACATGGCAGAGCTCCCTCTGTGCTACTGAATTGACAGCCCCCCTGCCTGTCTTTTTATTGACTGCTATAAACCTCCCATTTGAGTGCAGTTTAACAGTCTAAGGCAATTTGTCACAATAGGAAATATGGGGTAGTATTTCTTCAGCCTCTTAGCTTACATCAGCACCACCTTTGTCAGAAAATCCCAGTGAGAACCCTGATTGTCGAGGTTTTTTTTCTTCAAGTTAGTTGTTGACGGGCAGCCAATTACCAAGTACTCATAACGGTACAGTTTGCAATTCACGCTGAGGCAGCCATCTGTCAACAGCTTTATTAGGTTGGAAACCGCTATGTTTTCAGTAGTGTGTGGGTTCCACACGCACAACTTTAGGGGGGCCAAGACCTGGGGTTAAAGTGCTACCATCACATATTATTCAACATTGGCAGGTTTGTACGGGCAACAACAAAAGGGAAGGCTGGTGACCATTATGAGCCTGTCGGTCCGCGTAGCTTCCTATGTAGCTGGGAGTTTTGTTATTTCTCCTCGCTGTTAAATGAAACCAGAACCTTCAGCAAATTGGAAATAACGAAGGTGCTTAAACAAAGGGAAAGGCAGACACCAGGTCCTGCCTGGTTTGTCTACACAGTACTAATGCTCAGACTGTATAAATAGATGCCCCGACAGATATGAATAATGGGGTGTTCGGCACGCACCCTGCATATACACGGTGCATGCGGCTCTCACATACAACCCTGTTGTCTTTGTACTACACTGCTCCAAAAGATGAAGGAAACGTTAAATCCCACATCGGGATGAAGAAAATGTATAAGATCCAAATCTTTACTGTAAATTGTAATTCCTTGAGAACAAAATTACCACAGATTCAGGGCTGAATTCAAACTCGCACCGAAAATCAAAGTAAGCAATTGATACCACAGGCTGTTCCAACTTGTGTGAATTTCATCAGGGCAAATCATAGTGTGACTCAGTAGTGTTTATGGCACCCATGTGCCTGTATGCACTTCCGACAACGTCTGGCCATGCTCCTGATAAGACAGCAGATGGTGTCCTGGGGGATCTCCTCCCAGACCTGGATCAGGGCATCAGTGAGCTCAGTCTTTGGTCCTACTTATGTGTCAGATGCAACGATACATAATATCCCAGAGGTTCTCAATTGGATTCAGATCTGGGGAACCGGTCAATGGCAGCAATGCATTTGTCATCCAGAAACTGCCTCAATGGCAGACCTGCCAATTCTGGTGTTCTCTGGCCAACACCAATTGAGCTGCACGGCGCTGGGCTGTGAGCACAGGTCCCACCTGAGGACGTTGGGCCTCATGCCACCCTCATGGGTGTCACCCGCTGGCAGTGCTCCTCGTGCTCCTCCTTATATACCAGCAGATAGCGGTCCTGCTGCTGTTTTAATGCCCTTCTACGGCCCTGTCTGGCTTTCCTCGTGTAACGTTCCGTCTCCTGCTATCTCCTCCATGCTCTTGAGACTGTACATGGAGACACAGCAATTCTTCTTGCAACAACACGTATGGATGTGTCATGCTGTTGGAGCCGTGCAGCATGACTGGGCCTCATGCCACCTAACGCTACCTGTAGTTACACAACGACACTAACAATGCGCAAAGCAATTCCCTTTTTGCAGGTGTTGCCTTGCTGTTGCTACTCCAATGCACCTGTTGTCACCTTCCATATGCACCAAAACAGGTGACATCGATGGACAATCAGGAATGATTTCCCCTGAAGTTTATTTTACTCGCTGTCATACTGTGATGTGTTCCCTTTTTAATTAGCAGTGTGTTTTCTAGTGAATATAGGCTTTAAATTAATTGCACATTATTGCATTCTGTGTTTTTATGTCCATTTTACGCGGTGGGACCACTTCATGGGAAACAGGGAGGTAAATAAACCAACATAACCCCCCCCCCCCAACACCCCCAACTTGACTTCAGACGGAAATGAAGCGCTGTTGACATTGGCATCTCTAGACTATTGTGGGCCCCGAGCCCAATGACTTGCTGCCCCTCTCTCTCCGCTAGGGGTGGGGGGCCTTAAGCAACCGTTCCGTCTAGAAGTGTCCCTGGCTGCTTGATATCAGTTCCCTTCCTTTCCCTGTGTCTCTCCAGGTGAGATCTGTGCTTTCAAAATCCACGGCGTGGAGGCACCGTTCCAGGCGGTGGTTCTGAACGGGACGTCCGGCGAGGGCCAGCTCAGGGCGCGAGGCCTGGTGGACTGTGAGCGGCAGAAGGAGTACACGTTCGTCATCCAAGCCCACGACTGCGGAGCGGGACCCGGGGGGCCCGGGGCCGCCGGAGGGAAGAAGTCCCACAAGTGAGTGTCGCAGGCTGGGATGAAACGCGACTGGGAGTCCGTCTGCCTTTCTAAAAGCTTGCGCATTTGAATGCGTCGAGCATGAGCAACGGGAGAGGATAGTCCGAAAGATATCTGTCCTATCCTCGCTTTAATTTCTGTGCCCGCCCGTCCTCGGGGTTCCTCCCCGCCGCGTACCGTGGTAACACAGCCGGTAAACTGTTTTAACGTCGTGCTCTGATAAAAATGAGACACCAGACGGTAGCAAGCGGAGCTCCTTCTGAAATGGTTTTCTCCATGGTGTCATTTCCAAACTCTGTGTCTTTCTTTACACTCTTCGTGCTCAGTCCCTCTCCCTGCTCCGCGCCGGAACACAGAGTGTGGATTCAGCGTTCAGTACGGCGACCAGCTGAGATTTGCTTGGATCAAACTGACAATCCTATCGCTGCCAGTTGCTTTAAAACTGAAAGATGAATCCGTTTTATTTTTTACCATGATATGTTCGGTATGTCCTTATTAACCTCATTGTCAGTTTAAGCAATCATATCCTACAGCCTTAGAATTATGTCTTGACTCAACCTCAAATCTGGCTTGCAAAGCAGTTTCTATTGGAATCCAGCCAAGAGCAGGGATATTCAGCATTTGGGACTTTTAATCATCCGCAACCTGCGTTGATAATAACTGCCAGGGCAGGGAAGATTAATTGTTGAGACGTCTTAAATCATTTAAACTGCATCAGCCATCTAACCTAAGCAAAATTATACACAGTTTGGCATTCTTAAAAAAAAAGGGGTCCATATGTTATTTCTGTGTAATATTTCCCCTGAATAATGAATCAACTAATCAGTGTCCTTGCAGAAATGCAAATATTGAAGAAAACAATCATAAAAAATAGCATGCTGGCAAATATTAAAATGATCCATGTTTTTTGGAGTGTCAACATATCTATAGTTTTACTCAACCAGCCTATTCAAATTCAGGCCTTTTTTATTTGAATGAACAGACATTTACACAATACCTCAATTTTGTATCCTTCAACTTCCAGAATATTGCCTATTGAGCAACAGTTAGCTTCTTGAGGCAACATGAGTTTGTGTTTTGCCTCATCCCTTCCCACTCACCGTGATCCAAGTAAGCAAACTTCTTGTGTTTTTGTAGTTCACCCACTTACAAAGAAACAAAATAAGATTTGTTATTTAATAACATTGAACAGAAGCTCGCAAAAAAGGAAAACAGAAATCTGCAAACACACGCACACACACACGCCCACATATATGGCCTTGAATTAAAGCAGCAGTTACTGTATGTTAGAAGTAATTCTTGTCCTTGGTCCTTCTTCCTCCTACATATTACATGTATCAACCATTGCTCAAATTGTATTACTGGCGTGTATGAGGCATAAGTTAAATGTGGCTATTCAAGGTTCTGCATGAGCACTCGGGGACAACATTCTTACCCGAACAGCTATTCCCTCGTCTGTGTTCCTACTTTTGTCTTTGTCCCAGAGGAGCAATCTGGTCTTCTCAGGGCTCGGGAGGAGAGCGTCAGTCAGCGGGGCTCTCAGATGTAGAGGAGGAAAAGAACCCCGGCCTGGGGCTCAGTTCAAATTACCCATGACATGTCAGCGTCACAGAAGGAGAGCAGTCGAGAAAATTACCGGCTAAAGAGAACAGGCCACAGGATCAGAGATGACACGGGAGCCCAGGCTGAAACTCTCTTACCCACCATCCCTCCCACTCCCCCCGCTCCGTCCCCCTCTTTCCATCTGCCTCACTCTGTCCTGTTATGCCCATCCTCTGCTCTCCCCCGCTTCTCTCTCTTGTGTAATATAAAAACACATGTCCTCTCTCATGAGGTGTGCGAAAAGCAAGAAACGGAGAGCGTATTAATTGAACCTACCTCATTTCCCCCTCCCTCTCTTCATTTACAAAACCATGGATTCCCGAAACCGTGAGACTGTCTGAATGCTAGAAAACCCACGTAATACGCCTTCAGTCATGGTGCTAATATGGTGCTAGCAGTCAGGATGCCAAGGTTCTAGCAGTCAGGGTGCCAAGGTTCTAGCAGTCAGGGTGCCACGGTTCTAACAGTCATGGTGCTATGGTTCTAACAGTCATTGTGCTATGGTACTAACAATCATGGTGCTATCAGCCATGGTACTATAGTGCTAACCGTCATGGTGATATGGTACTAACAATCATGGTGCTATGGTGCTAACAGTCATGGTGCTATGGTGCTAACAGTCATGGTGCTATGGTGCTAACAGTCATGGTGCTATGGTGCTAACAGTCATGGTGCTATGGTTCTAACAGTCATTGTGCTATGGTACTAACAATTATGGTGCTATCAGCCATGGTACTATAGTGCTAACAGTCATGGTGCTATGGTGCTAACAGTCATGGTGCTATGGTGCTAACAGTCATGGTGCTATGGTGCTAACAGTCATGGTGCTGTGGTGATAACACTCAACTGGCCTTCAATAAAACAAAAGTTGGATGTCTTTACATGTAATTGAAAGGCACAGGGAGCAGACAACTTTCTCTTCCTGTAAATAAGACATCATGAACCTGCCATTAAATTGCCACAGGATTATTAGATGTTTTGTCACACCTAGTTTACAGTAAACGCAGGTTATGCAATGCCACTATCACTATGGCAACAAAGAGTGCCTGTCGGCCACTGAGTCACAGTGAGGCGTTGTCCCACTGGACAGAATCAGAGGACTTTACATTGAAAGTCAATAACAGACCTCTGTCCGGTTCAATTTGAACCATTATGTGTGATGAAATGCTTTAATTTGCCTCTTCTTTTTTCAAAAGCCTTTTTTAAGGCCTTTGTATCAAGTATTATAGCATATGCGTGAACAATTTAAAGTTGCAGAAGCACCATATGCTAGCGCTTTCACATGCTTTCCATGAATGCCAATAGCTATACCCAGGCAACATATTTCAAGTATGCGTGACCAATCCTCTGTCTTCCCTGTTGACAGTGTCCTATGTCCTTTAACTCGCCCGTCATAGATGTATTACCCCGTGGTTAAGAGCTGAAAGGCCGTTGGCAGAGGTTTAATAAATGCCCGACCGGGTTAAGTGCAGGCATCGATCATGGCGGCCCCTTCAGGATGTTAACCCCTGACCATCTGGTTGTCAGGGTGATTTGCCAGGCTAATTCAACCCATTCTACATCGGCCCGTTGTTCTGCCCTCGTGGAGGTCGCCGCGCAGAAGGTCATTCCACTGGTCACTTCTGGAACGGCGTGACCCGGAAAAAGGCTACGCGTTCCTGACCTCCTCCGTCCAAGCTTCGGTTAAGACTCGTTCTCCGGACGGATGGCAGCGCCTTCCCAACCCACGGCCTGGGAGAGCCGCACATCCTTAAACCCAAACACTGTCGCATACGCAAGCGCACGCACAAACACTGTCGCATACGCAAGCGCACGCACAAACACTCAAAGGAGCGATGGGGATGTGAGCCAAGAGCGGTCGCTCGTTAGCATAAGCTGTCAGGATGCATTGTGCTATAGCAGATAAGTCAGTGACAGGTACAGGACAGAAGTATGCCCTGAAGTGGATCTGCACACGTCCGTATGTTAGCAGAGCGGACCAGGGAATGTCAGCCCACCGTCCTGTGGTGTGTCGTGCCTTGGCGCCTGGTCACGCGTGTTTGGCATAGGGCTTTTAACACACGACGGGGATCGTTTTCCACAGAGAGGCCCAGTGATCTGCCGGCATAATGAGCAGCCACACATTTCCTGCCTCTGTAGCTTCCGTCAATGATTTGGAAATCCGTAGGAACTGACAGACATCATGGTGGAACGACCACCCTAGGGTCTGTTGAGACGGAGCGCGGACCCTCGTCGAGTCACACAATAAACCAGGATTTGCCCGTCACGTAGACACACGTGATGCTATTTGGATTTCAACAGCTCGGTCTCCATATTGTCGTGTAGCTGACCTCCTTGCTCCTGTCTATATACACTAATGTGGACACTAGTGTTTGGTTGATGTCGTGGTTTCTCTACCCCTGGTAAATAGGATCCAGCGGAGGGTATTCCAGACGCCTAAGTTAGATCCTTCTTCCTCAGCTTTGTCATGTACCCATGGATCAGGGGGACGGCTTTAGGCTGGAACAGGTCTGGCACCGCGCCTGGCACACAAACGAACACACACACCCTCTCTTCCACATAACCCTCGCTGGCACTGGATAATGAAAGTAAAGCAGGTGTCTGTTTTCATCCAGATGTTTGTACCCCCCCCCCCCAACCTTCTCCCTCTCCCTCCCTCCATCTCTCTTTCCGTCCCCCGAGGCCTCAGCGGGTTGTGACATATGTCTGCTCCCCTCCAGAAGGGGTTTTTGCAGGAGGAGGGGGAGTTGTTTATGAGAGGAACACATGAATATGACAAGTTGCAGAAAGGGACTTGCTGCTCACCACCGCTGGCTGCAGACAAACCGGCTGTGCCACCGTTACTGCCGGGGTTGGCGGCAGTCGAGGCTCCATTTACAGTTTCCGTGTGTGTGTGTGTGTGTGTATTCCGTCCATGCCTGGATAGCGTAGACTTGCAACTGAGTGTGTGGATATTTGTTCAGGGACAGGAAGAAACGCTTTGACAGAGGAAGATAAGACAGCGTGAAAATGCATAATGGAGGTTCCAGTACCCCCGCTGTCCCCTGTTGTTGTCCATGTGGCATCACGGGCCCAGCAGATGTCTCACTGGGCTTTGGATCTCATACTTTAAGAGGATGTCTGATCTCACAGGGCATTCGATCACATACTTCAAGAGGATGTCTGACCGGGCTTTGTATCTCATTCTTTAAGAGGATGTCTGACCAGGCTTTGGATCTCACACTTTAAGAGGATGTCTGACTGGGCTTTGGACCTCATACTCTAAGAGGATGGCTGACCGGGCTTTGAATCTCATTCTTTAAGAGGACTTCTGACTGGGCTTTCATCTCATACTTTAAAAGGATGTCTGACCGGGCTTTGGACCTGATACTTTAAGAGGAAGTTTGGGACTGAGAGTGTCTGGTTGAGAGATGTCAGCACCTCAGTTGTAATTTGTCAGCTCCTCTCACCCCTACGAAAAGTATATAGCAGAGATCAGCAGGTCTGTAACTGTGTAAAAGACATATGACAAGAGACATTTCAAGCTGTTGGTTTGTGTGTGTGTGTGTGTGTGTGTGTGTATGGGGGGTGTACAGGCTATTTTCAGGTTAGGGTAAAAGTAATAATTTGGGTTATTGTAAAGGCTAGGTTTAAAGTATGGGTAAAGTTAGGTTCCGGGTTAAAGTTATATTTTTGTATTTTTAATGGGATTAATAGTTGAAGGGCACATAAGGATAGTAAACGTGTTTGTGTATGGGTCAGTAAAACTCAACGCACTAGTACAAAATACAAGATTTGACAGCTGTGCGGGACTTCGGGACATCCTTTGTGACGTATGCTGGGGTGGGACTTCCTGTGTGAAATGCCCCACACAGGTGAATTTGTTTGTGCATGTGTTTGGATTGTACTTTTGGTTTGACTTATGCATGTCTGGTGAATGAAATATGGTGGGGGTGTGTGTGTAGTTTGTCATTTATGGTTGCATGGTGTCGTCATCACTCAATTGTATTAAAAAATAAGTGACAGTTGCTGGCCTGTATTCACTTAATTGTACTCTCTCTGACCCGCTGGCCACCTCATCTTTGCTTGATTGAACCAAGAATCTATACACCCGTTAATTGATGGTAATGCACAAGAAAGTCACTTATAGATGCTTTCAAACATTACTCCATTGTTGTCTCTAAAACCTGCTTGGCCACTTTGCTTGTGTTCACATAACTTTTGTGTTGTTGTGTCTCTAGGTTTAGAAACTCTATGAATTTGTATTTCACCTGAGGTGTTCAATTAGGTTATAGTTATTAACAGCATTTTGACTTAATTTGTTCATGTAATGCAGTGCAATTAAAAGACTGAATGCTATACAACACATTTAGAGTATTACAACATTTTACGTTGTACTATTGAAGTGACACTAGCAGTGAAGGTAAATAAAATGTGCACAAAATAGTGGAGGAACTCTAATATGTCACAGTGAATAGAACTAGTGCCCTACTGTTACGTGTTACCTGAGAAAAACGCCAGTTTTAACATATTTTACCAAGCAATTCAACTGGCAACATCTATTCCGCAATTTTCCACATCTGCACAAGCAGCAATGGAAAACAAGTCAAATTATATCTGTCCAGTGTTCCTTAATCCTGCAACATATGACAAATTAAGTCAAGCGATTACATTTCTCTCAATGTTAACACATGATACTGGCAGTAGCCACTATCTTCATCATAATGAAATCTAGCAATGTACTGTACAGTGTCTTAAGTAGATCATGAAGAAAAGAAGTATTTGAAACACGGTAACTAAAGTCAGTTCAAATGACATAATAACCTAATAATGACAGTGTTTCATCATGTTAGTTAGTCAGGCAAAGTGTCTTTTTTCCTTCGCCATAGCTAGTTCTCAGAAAGAGAAAGAAATATACTATTTATTAATATTATTTTGGCTGAGCTGTTGGGTATCTAGAAAATGTAACTTTTGATAGGTGTTGTACTAGGTCTGATGTTGTACTATAAGCAAATATAGAGGGATCAACATAAAGCACAGACTTTTCATTCACTGCACCATGTATTGTAGTGATTGAAAGCCGTCAGGTAAACTGGGCATGTGTGGATTGCAAATCCCAGTAGTTCAAACAGGATATATTAGACATTTCTTTACTTTTACCACTCAATACAATAAAACACATTTGCAACTGTCCCCAGCATTCATTTTCGCTACATTGAATTACTTTACATGTCACTCTTTATGTTAGCTAGCGGTTATCTTGCGTTCTGTAGTGAGCTACGGTAACATCAAATAGCGTTTGCAACTGTTTGAATTTGAGTAAAAAAGAGATGCTAGCAATGCAATGTATGTAGTGTTCCTTAGCTGGCAAGGTATCAGTGTTTGTGTTTACTGTCAGAAAGTCACCCAATGCACCCAGCCAAAGTTAATCCAAAGGTTAATACAATCAATAGCACTAAAGCGATTTTTTTTTCTGTTGGTTTAGTTCACACACACAATTGCTAAATAGCAGAGCTACAGTAACGAGTAATCCGATGGAGCAAACTAAAATACAGCACAATTGCTCCTGAGAAAATGTTATATAATAGTTTATATCAGTTTTTCGCCCCTGGCGGTTGTTGTTACATACTGTCCTCCACATCTCTGTGTGTGTGCAGGCAACCAC
Organism: Novumbra hubbsi; assembly: GCA_016801125.1. Classification (NCBI taxonomy): domain Eukaryota; kingdom Metazoa; phylum Chordata; class Actinopteri; order Esociformes; family Umbridae; genus Novumbra; species Novumbra hubbsi. Next base: position 22,550 of record JACXGK010004768.1, read on the forward strand.
CGGTGATGCTGAATAGCAACTGTTGGGCAACCAGACTCACTCTATCCAGGCTACCCCGACGAGCCTCAGGCCAGGGAATAAATGTTGCAAATTATAAAACGTCCTTGAAGACCTATAATCTTCACAATCAATATAATTGTTATTATTAATATTCATTAATATACATTTTTGTGGGACCCCTGGGTCCTTTGTTTTTTGTATCCAGTCTAACCAGAGAGCTGTGTTCCTGCATTGACCTGTGCCTCCACTCGTCCATCCCCTCTGTTTCTCCCTGCCGTCCACAGAGCGGTGGTTCACATCCAGGTGAATGACGTTAATGAGTTCCCCCCCGTGTTCCGGGAGGGCCAGTACCACGCAGCAGTGACGGAGGGGAAGATCTACGACAGCATCCTGCAGGTGGAGGCCACGGACCAAGACTGTTCTCCCCAGTACAGCCAGATCTGTAACTACCAGATCACCACCGGAAACACGCCTTTCGCCATAGACCGTAACGGTTAGTAGACGCATCGGACCGCGGCGTGACCTCACTGCTGGGCTGAGGGACTTTTTTTGTCCCTTCCGTTTTGCCGTAGAGATTCTCGATGACTGTTTAGCTGAGAAAATAATCTTCTTCCTTAGACGCTTCATGTTTTATTCCCGACAGGCAGTGGGATGCATACTGTAAAGGCACACATTCAAATAAGGAGACTGGTAATGAGCGCTTGCACACACACACACACACACACACACACAAATACGCCCAGTAGACACACACTGTAAACTCGTCAACAAACGTTCCACCCGGAGGTATAAGAAGGTGTCTGCCATACCAGATATCAGGGGCAGGTTCCCTTTTACCACCTTGTCTAGCGTGCCTCTCCTCTTCCTACCTTACGTGGAATGGATAGACGGTGGCCCACACCGGATCTGTTCGCTCTGTTGTCTGTAGGCTTCTCATTGTCTGCTCCTAGTATCACCTGGCTCCTTTTCACAGAGCTCTCAGTGTGAGTGGTGCGTTGGGCCGGGCCAGAGTGCTCTTAACAACCACACAGAGGGAGAACGAAGGAGAGAGGCGCAGAGTGAAAAAGAGATTAGAACAAAAGAGCGCAGGAGAGAGAAAGGAGGATAGAGACAAGGATAGAGAAAAGAGAAGGATATAAAAAGAGAGCCACTTGCATGCTGTTAAGTAATTTATTAGGTCTGTACACTTGTCAGCGGTTTAAGAGTTTTTTTGACGGTTGACACGGGTATGTTGATGTTGCATTCTCAGCCGGAAAGAACTCTTGAGTTATTTTGTGTGTGTGGCTGTGACAGATGAGGCTGCAAGAAGTGGACTGGCATGTGGGTGCAGATTCCAGCGACATAACATACAGGTGGAAAGAGCACCAAGGGAAATGCCCTGTGACAGAGGGATGGGGAATACAAACACTAATGAATGCACGGCAAAGTGGGGAAAACAGCCTGTGCAGCAAATTGCTGTTTCTTTTTTCCAATTTTAGACTGTAGCCTTTTCATTGTGACCTTCCTCTTGACCTTCCCTGATCTCTGCCCCGTCTCCCCTCGCTGTAGGTAACATCAGGAACACAGAGAAGCTGAGCTTTGATAAGCAGCGGCAGTATGAGGTCCTAGTCACTGCCTTTGACTGCGGACAGAAGAGGTCCACTGAGAGTGTGGCAGTGCATATCGACGTTAAACCAGTCTGCAAACCAGGCTGGCAAGGTGAGACGTGTATGAGTACCTGGGCATGGCGGTGGATGCGGGTCTGGTGAGGTGAGACGTGTATGAGTACCCGGGGTGGCGGTGGATGCGGGTCTGGTGAGGTGAGACGTGTATGAGTACCCGGGCATGGCGGTGGATGCGGGTCTGGTGAGGTGAGACGTGTATGAGTACCCGGGCGTGGCGGTGGATGCGGGTCTGGTGAGGTGAGGCGTGTATGAGTACCCGGGCGTGGCGGTTGATGCGGGTCTGGTGAGGTGAGGCGTGTATGAGTACCCGGGCGTGGCGGTTGATGCGGGTCTGGTGAGGTGAGGCGTGTATGAGTACCCGGGCATGGCGGTGGATGCGGGTCTGGTGTGGTGAGACGTGTATGAGTACCCGGGCATGGCGGTGGATGCGGGTGTCCGTGGTGAACAGTGACGTTATGTTTCTCTCTGAATGCCTTCGATTCAGTTGGTGCCTCTTAAATCTGCCAGCAATCAGTGTCTGTGCTTTTCAGAATAGTTTTAAAATGTCTAGGCTGTGGGCGCGTGTATGTCTATATATGTGTGTGTGTTTGTGTGTCTCTTACGCCTTTGGGAAAGAGCTGTCAAATAGCTCTTGTAATGAACACCAGCGTACCAACCGCACATCCTGCTACAGCTCTAAACACCTCTTCACAAGTCAGAAGGATAAACAAGACAGGCTACAAAACAAGTGTTCACAGTGTTCATTGGGACTGAATAGGAATTGAAACTTCTAAGAATTGATAGAAATAGACACACACACACAGTTTTGTTTTCCTACACTTCTGAGGACTAGAACAGCTATTTCCATTCCACAAATATATTCCCAAAACTAACTAACCCTAAACCTAACCTTAATCCTTACCTTTCCTCTACACTTAAAGCAAGTGTTAAGTCTCTCAACATGTAATTACGCACCACAACAGAATATTTAAAGGTTGGCAACGTGCCGTCCTAGCCTCGTGTCTGATCTAAAATGTATTCATATTTTTTATACAGGTGTGGACAAAAGTATTGAGAATGACACAAGTATTGGTTTACATAAGGTTTGCTGCTGCAGTGTTTTTAGATTTTTGTCAGATGTTACTATGGTATACTGAAGTATAATTACAAGCATAAGTGGCAAAGGCTATTATTGACAGTTGCATTAAGTGCATGCAAAGAGTCAATGTTTACAGTGTTGACCCTTCTTCTTCAAGACATCTGCAATTTCCCCTGGCATGCGGTCAATTAACTTCTAAGCCACATCCTGATTGATGTCAGCCTATTCTTGCATGATCAATGCTTGGAGTTTGTCCGAATTTGTGGGTTTTTGTTTGTCCACCAGCCTCTTGAGGATTGACCACAAGTTCTCAATGGGATTGAGGTTTGGGTCGTTTCCTGGCCATGAACCCAAAATGTCGGTTACTGATGTTTTGTTCCTCGAGCCACTGAGTGATCACTTTTGCCTTATGGTAAGATGCTCCATCATGCTGGAAAAGTCATTGCTTGTAACCAAACTGTTCTTGGATGGTTGGGAAAAGTTGCTCTTGTAGGATGTTTTGGTACTATTCTTTATTTGTGGCTGTGTTCATAGGCAAAATTGTGAGTGAGCCCACTCCCTTGGCTGAGAAGCAACCGCACACATGAATGGTCTCAGGATGCTTTACTGTTGGTATGACAAAGGACTGATGGTAGCTCTCACCTTTTCTTCTCTGGACAAGCGTTTTTCTGGATGCTCCAAAACAAATCGGAAAGGGAATTCCTCCGAACAAATTACTTTAGCCCAGTCCAATCCCAATCCAGCAGTTCAATCCCTGTACCTTGCAGAATATCACTGTGTCCCTGATTGGTTTTTCCTGGAGAGTAGTGGCTTTTTTGCTGCCCATGACACCAGGCCATCCTCCAAAAGTATTCGCCTCACTGCGCATGCAGATGCACTCACACTTGCCTGCTGCCATTCCTGAGCAAGCTCTGCACTGGTGGTGCCACAATCCCGCATCTGAATCGACTTTAGGAGACGGTCCTGGCGCTTGCTTGACTCTTAGGTGCCCTGAAGCCTTCATTGCAACAATTGAACCTCTCTCCTTGAAGTTCTTGACGATCTGATAAATGGTAGATTTAGGTTCAATCTTACTAGCAGCAATATCCTTGCCTGTGAAGCCCTTTTGTGCAAGCAGTGATGACTGCACATGTTTCCTTGCAGGTAACCATGTTTAACAGAGGAAGAACAATCCTTTCTTGTATGGCCGGTAAAATGTCCCAACAAGGTGGAATTTTACATTGAAATTTGCAAATGAGGATTTTCTATGTGTATGAAGAGAGATAGGAAGAGCATGTCTCCACTCCCTCTAGGCGGTGTTAGAAGGGTGGTGTGGTGACGTGAGGGGAAATGTCATGGTCATGCAATGCTTCCAACCTCCCTCTGTAACAACAACGGCAAATTTCTGCAGCTTCTCGTCAGTCTGTAGGGCCAAGCTTTTAACACCCCTGTATCTATATGGCTGCTTCAGTCTGTCAGTCAGAAGTTCCAACTGTTTTGCCATCTTTCTGTTTCCCTTTTCACTTTCCTAGACGTTCTTTAATCCAAGTAGATCTCTTAGACTTGGGACAGTCAGTCAAACCCCCATGTACACTCACATACTGTAAACACACACACATACACAAACACACTGACTGTGTTGGACAGAATTCTGCATTCCCTCCACATATTGCTCTCCAAAGAACCCATTTTGATTAAATTCCAACTGCTGCTTTCACATTTCTTTCCATCCCTCCACATCTTCACTTCTCCATCTACCTTTCACCCCTCCACCTCTCCATCCCCCCACCTTTCCATCCCTACACTTCTCCATCCCCCCACCTCTCCATCCCCCCACCTTTCCATCCCTACACTTCTCCATCCCCCCACCTTTCCATCCCACCACCTTTTCATCCCTACACTTCTCCATCCCTACACTTCTCCATCTCTCCACTTCTCCATCCCTACACTTCACCACGTCTCTGTCCCTCTGCTCCTCTACCCCTAAAACCTTTTATTTCTTAATCTTTCCACCTCGCTACCATGTGAAGCAGTGATACAAGCAGTGTGGTTACCAATAGGTCTCTAACATCAAGAGAATGGGTGTGTGAGAGAACAGACTGTCCTCCATGTCTGTGTGTGTGTGTGTGTGAGATATAGATTACACAATATACCAGAGCCAACCCAAATATCCTCATGATTCCCATTTCCTTGTTTCTCTCCCGGTAATGACCCATGTTCTAGTCTGTCCCTGTAATGACGCATGTTCTGGTCTGCCCCAGTTATGACCCATGTTCTGGTCTGTCCCGCTAATGACCCATGTTCTGGTCTATCCCGGTAATGACCCATGGTCTGCTCTATCCTGGTAATGACCCATGTTCTGGTCTGCCCCGGGCTCCATGGGCCCCAATGACATCAGATTTCATACTGGAGATAGACACAAAAACACCCATTGTTTATCCTTCTCCTCGCTCATGTTTTTCCTTCTGTTCTTTTCGTCGCTCCTCCCCTTCAGCTATGCTGTGTAAAGCAGGGATTTCATTCTCCTTACCGCAGAATTAAAGCTGACCCTACGGGTACTGTCAAATAACAAATCGAGGCAATGACTGTTAATATGTGGATCCCCTCTGCGAAGCCACAACAATAGTAATCAGAATGTATTCAGTCGTGTTGATGAAGTGGGAGTGTGAATGAGGACAATTCTGTTGGTGGATAGCAGTTTCCTGTCGGATGGGGAAAAAGAATCCTTGCTTTGGGTGTATTTTAGTAGAAATGTTGACTGTAATTAACTGTGTGACAATTATGTAGAAAGCAAAGTAATGTCGAGTCTCATTTAACCTGGTCCTACTGAGAATGGTAGGGCTACTGTCTGTAACGTGCAGAACCGGGGCAGACTGGGTGCCACACTTTGCCACTGGGCCGGATCCCACAGAAGAGTAGGAAGAGAATGGATTGAAGAAGGAAGAAATTAAGGGCTTGGCTCTTCCTCTTCTTACTAACCCCTTTCGCCTCCTCGTTCCTCCTCTCGAAGGATATTTCCCCCAACTAAATCTCTATCATTATGTTTCTCACTATCTCACTTTCTCTCTCTCTCTCTGATCCAGGTATCTGATAAGGCTCTGCTGTAATCACAGGCACTATGTCCCTCCTGTGGACTGCCCTCTTATCAACTCTACTACCATTTAAAACTCTCTCAGATTGAATCTCTCCCCTCCTCCTTCACCTCCCCCTCTATCTAATAGTGTGAGGACTCACTGAGGACAGACAGGGACTCTCTGGTAGAATTGCCCTTTGACCTGTCTCTACCTGTTGTCACCCGGTAGCGTACTGCAGGATGGATGGAGAGAGGATGGAAGGAGTTAATGAAGAAGGGATGGAGGGAAGGATTGAGGAAGGGTCGACCTCTCTTCTCCTTTTTCTGTCAGGGGGAATAAATGGTCTTGAAAAACCTGAGCTGATATACAGAGGTGGAGAGTAAATACACAGGTGCAGAAGCACACAAGCAGCACGTGCACGTCTTGTACACGCAGAAACACACACACCTGAAAAAGTGATTACATTCCCAACATTCCATCCCCAGTCGTAGATTGCTGTTTTTCCGAGTTGAGATTGGAGTTTTAGGTGAAGTGGTGCTTCAAGCTGAGGCTGATTGAGGATGATTACTGAGAGAGAGAGATAGAGAGAGAGAGAGAGAGAGAAAGAAAGGGGAAGGGAGAGAGAGAAAGAGGGGGAAAGAGAGAGAGGGGGGGGGGTCATAGGAGGATATGGAGAAATGGAGGAAACTATAATCTCTTCAGGAGAAGTTTCCATGGGAGACCACTGGTCACTGTCTAGCTCTTCAACTGCTAAGCAAGAATTAGATGTAATCAAGAACATGGACAATACCTCTATAGTCTCTCATAACCTGGGTATTAATTCATAATTTAATTTATCCTGGAAAATATATTTGCTTCTCAGTGAACCTGGATTATATTGTTATAATCTCATTTAACCTGGAAACAATCTTTTTTTTTATCTCAGTGAACCAGGATAACACTATTATAATCTCATTTAGCCTGGAGGTGTATCCTTTGTCATCTCCATGAACCTGGATTATATCATGAAGAGCACCGCCCTCTCTCTCTTAGCCTGGTTACAGGTTAGGACCACCCAGTCCCTCTCTTG